>QAPG01000825.1:0-14065 GCA_004366825.1 Colletotrichum spinosum
TATTTATACTAAGGTTAATAGACCTATATATATTTATCTACTAACTAGATTTTATTTTAATATAAAGAAAAGCTCTTTAGAATTTAATCTAAATATAAATACTAATACTTATAATGATAATAAAGATTATACTTTTATTTATTTATTAAATAAAGCGTTATATAGTCTAAAATAGAGTCCTCAACTTTAATATAATTATTTAAAGAATATCTTTTATTTAATAAGATTTATTATTTCTAATAAAGATTATACTTTTATTTATTTATTAAATAAAGCGTTATATAGTCTAAAATAGAGTCCTCAACTTTAATATAATTATTTAAAGAATATCTTTTATTTAATAAGATTTATTATTTCTCATTATAATAAAGCTATATCTATTTTAAATAAAAAACCTTATATAGCCTTTTTAACTTACCATATTAAAAATATATTACTAGCTATAAATAATCAGAAAACAATTAATTATATATATAATTCTTTGAAAAAGAAAATGAAAATTTAGAACTTAAGAGAACCTTTTATTTTTCTTAGTTATAATTTATCTATATATTAAAAAAAAACAATTACTATTAATCAAAGTAAATATACTTAGAAAAATATTAAAACATATAAAAAGGAAACTATTTAAAAATTTAAAACTCCTATAGATAATAATATCAAATTACTTAAAAATAAAGAAAAAACTTCAAAAACTGAAATCTTAAATTTTCAGTAAGAATAGGAGCTCTATTTCATTTAGCTTTAAAAAACAAAGCCTGATACTACTTTCGTAGTAATAGCTTGTTCTTAATTTATTTATAATCTAGACAAAAATCTTTTTTAGCCTTTAACTATATATAGAATTATTTGAATAATAATAAAAAATATAGATTTACTTATAATTATAAAAATATATCTTCTATTAAGAACTTTATAGGATATACAGATTTAGATTAAGTAAGAGATCTAAATAAAAAAAAACCTACTTCTTTTTATATTTACTATTTAAAAAAAAATAGTAATATCATAAATTATTCTATTATAAAGCAAAAAGTAGTAATTTTATCTACTTATTAAGTAGAATATATAGCCTTATTAGACGTCTATAAAGGAATAACCTATTTATATTATAACTATAATAGTATGAATTTAAAATTAGGTTTATCCAAAGCTTAAAAGCCTAAGATCTTCATAGATAGTTTAACAACTAAAAAACTAGCTAAAAATCCTAAATTTTATAAAAAAGTAAAGAATATAGATATAAGATATTACTTTATAAGAGATTTTATTAGAATTAAAACTATCTTTATATATTATATAAATACAAAACATAATATAACTAATATTTTAACTAAACTTTTAGGCTTAGTGAAATTTAAGCGAATTCTATCTAAAGTTTAAGAAATAATATCTTAAACGCTTTTCTTTTTTTACTTTTATAATTTTAAGTTTTATAACTTTATATATGATTTTTTTCTTTTTCTTCTTATTGAAATTTTTTAAGCTTCAATATAAATAAACTATATATTAGTAATATATATCTTATAAGAGGATATTAGACTCATTCTAATACCTAAAGAACTTCTATATCTATTATTTTAATAGAATTAATAAGAATGTCTATAATATTTCTATATAAATAAATTATATAAAAATCGCTCTATAAATATATACTTATCTTATTTTTTTACTCCCAATAGTTATAAAGTAAATAAGGTAAAAGTATAGAGGTCTATTCTTTTATAGAATACTAGAAGTAGTTCAAGCTATATATACTATAGCTATAATATCTATATACTATAGCTATAATAGTTAATCTACTATAGTTATACTTTAATATATACTATGCTTTAGCTTATATACTATAGTTATAATATATTATATATTATTATTATAGTAGCTTATATGCTATACTAAAATATATATATTATAGTTATAATAGCCTATATACTGTAGCTATAGTAGCCTATATACTATAGCTATAGTTGGAATTCTAGTAGTATAGCTAGAACTCCGAAATAAACCTTCTATGTAATAACCTCAATATCTCTATAAATAATAATTAGAGATAGTTAATCATATTATCAAATAAATCACTATTTCTCCTTCTATTTCACTATTATTATTACGAATATTCTAAACAAGTCTTCATATTAAGAAAACTACTTTTATCATGTTACGTTTCTCCTAATTTCACAATTATCTATAGTAATAACTTAACTGTTAATTTATCTATCTATCTATTCTAATATATCTTAGCTAGATGTATTATAGGCTTTATAAAGTTAAATGAAAAGAATATAAAGTATAGTAGAAGTCTATATGATATATTCAAGATAGAGATCTATATCTTTTATAATTACTACTTTAGATTTAATCTCTTATATTATATCTAAACTAATATATATTTAATTATACTCAAAGATTAAACTCTAGAATGTTACTTTAAATACTTAAGTAATCGTAGCCTTCATTTATAATTTAAATAGATAACTTACTATATTAGAAACTACTTTGAAAGTAATGAATATAAATAGTTATAATTTTCTAATGAATAAAATATTATATCTTAAAGTATCATAATTAAATATTGCAAAAAGAATAAAGATGAAACTTTCAAAGCTTTTATATTTCAATATATATGTATCTAAAAAGCCTTTCTACTAAACCTCTATATAGATATAACATTCTACTTCTCACTTATAAGTATGTATTATAATATATCTAAATCCTAATTAGCCTTCTTTAGTATTATAGTAATATTTCAAAGTTTCTATAATTAAATATAATTAGCTATAAATAATACTATATTAATTTAAGAATTATAATATATTTAGAATAATAGAGATAATAACTAAAGATAAACTAATAACTAGTATTAAATTAATCATACATGTAATTCTTCTTAAAAATACCTTTAAAACGTTATACTACAAAATACTTAATATTTTATTTCTATATATATTTTATAATACTTATATTTATTTATATTAAATAGAACTTACCTTCACCTATTCGTATGTATAGTTATTTAAATCAGACGTATTATATATAGTAAAATAGATTACTAATCTATAAGATATACTTCTAAAGAGAAGTATAGTTTATTGAATTAATATAAGTTGAATTGTAATTTTAAAGTATATTCTATAATAATATATTAAGTCTATCTTATAAACTATAGGAATATTAACAGTTTAAATAGTAATCTTAAGGAATCTTCTTAAGATAATAAGTCTAATATTATTATTATATAATACTAAGTATAATATAATTTTAAAGATATAATTATTACTCCTTCTAAATAGTTTTTAATACTATTCTTTAATAAAGATTATATGACTTTTAATAGAAGTAAAATTATAAAGATCTTTTAAAACCAAATAGTATTTCATACCATTATTTAAAGTAATACTTCTAGTAGTAGAATTACTAGAAAAGATAGTATTATAACTTCTATATCTATATTTATATATAAAGATTTATACTTAAAATTTATGTTTCAAAATATCTTATTTAACTTATATACTACTTATTTTTCAACTATTAAATATTCCTAGTTTATTATATTTAAATAGATAGTCAACCTCTTTATGACTCTTATATTTCTATAGGGTAAATTAATAATGATATATTTGAATAATACGTCTCTCATTATTCTCTTTGGAATAATTAATATATTTATATGGTTTAATATTATTAAATTATGTATAATATTATATGATACCTTTTTCTTATTCTACTTTATAAATATAAATTACTTTAGTATTCTATTTAATAATATCTATAACTAGTTCTACTAAGATAAGAAACCTATATTAGTTATTTAAAAATAGCAATATCTATAAGTACTCCCTAGTAAAGAGAAAGTAATTACTTTTATATATGTTATAAAAATAGAAATATAGAGATTTCACTACTATTTCAGATACTTGATCATTCCATACCTTAATAATGTTTTTAATACAATAAGGTATTTAATTAAATATGATATCCTTAAGGTACTTAAGAAGTATTACTATGAATACTAAATATAAAATATAGCTTTTTTATATTTCTATCTTACTATTTATAATAATATTAGCTTTAACTTTAAAATTATTATTATTATTATCTGTATTAATAGCTACTTTATATTTTATATTATTAGTATTATAATAGTATTTAATACTACTTCATCCTTACTGAATAGCTTCATAAAAGTAACATAGAAAGCTTTTAAGATGTAATAAATATATATATATCAAAACCTTTATAATTTTATTACTATTAAGATAAACATAACATTTCAATCTAAAGACTTTAGATTAAAAGTGAAAATAATAGAATTAATAATTTATATTATTACTATTAAGTGAATATAATAATATTCATAAGGTTGAATAATAATATATATTCTTCGACTATATATATCAAATCGATTATAATAAGATACCTATTACTATTGAAAAGGTATCTCTTCAAATAATATATATATCAATTAATAATACTATTGAATTAAATAGCTTTATACTTATTCTATTTATCTTTGGAACATATTCTCATTTTATAGACAATTTAACTGTTTTTCTAAATAGTACTATTTAGACTTATACTATATATAAAACTACTAAACAGATTTATTCTAAGTCTATTAAATATATTATTAATAGTATTTTAATAATATATATTAATCTTAGGACTTCTTAAGTTATAATCTTTTTATTCTAATCTTTTACATATGTATATATATGATAAGAGAACAATAACTAATAAGACTTATATTACTCTTTATTTATATATAATAAGATAAATATTTTTAAATTCCTATAGAATCCTTAAGAATTCTAATTTCTATTTTATAAAGTTATATTATACAAATTATTAAGAAATCTTATTAGATTATATTCTTAGAATATTAATATCCTAAAGTATTTAGAAGAAATCTATATATATATACATATCATTATTATAAGAGATTGAAGATTATGTAGAGATATATATCTTTATAATAATACTTTAATTTTATCTATAGCTATTCTTATAGAACTTTAAAATACTTAGTAAATACTATAAACTACTATTATTATAAATAACAGTAATATAATTACTATTAATAATTATAATTCCTTCTTTATTAAAATAATTAGTAACATACTACTTTAATTATAAATATATTATAAAGCTATAATATTTATAAATTTTATAATCTTTAAGGATAATTTATCCTTTTAAAATTTAATGAAAGGTTTCATTTTATAATATATATTATGGCTAAAGAATAATGAAATGCAATACCAATATTTAATTTCTATAAAAGAAGTTTTATTGTAATATTTAAACTCCTTTTTCGAAGATTGATTCAAAAAGAAGTTAAAAGTATTATTATTAACAGTATTGTAGAAATTATCTAATATAAATAAATACTTTAAATCTTATATTGTTAATAAAATTGAAACCAAAGATATTAATAAGGTATATAAGAAGTTGAAACTTATAATTAAAAACTTTAGAAATACTAATAAGTTTAGAATATCAATATAACTATTGATAATCTAATAAAGTAGCTAATAGTGAATTGTAACTATATCTTTAGTTTTCTTTTAATATAATAATATAATAATATAACTTTATAATATTATATATATTTATATTTAAGTTAAAATAGAATTTATAAGATATAATGTAGTCAAGTTACGCTTATATCTTAAAGAGTAGTACCCCTTAGAGCTTATTATAATTATTATTAAATTACTATATAGCTTTATTAAGACTAATACTTATTAGTAAGTAATCTATTCTAAATACTATAAGGAAGAGTTATAAATAGAAATATCAATATATAACTTCAACCTTTTCATATTTTATTTTAAAAATAGCACCTTTAGCCTTATAGGTATATCAATTAATAATACTTTTAACCTTTTAGATATTACCTTCTTATATTATGATAATATGGAATCCTAATAAGTCTTATTTAAAATTAAACTTGAAATAATCCCCTTAAGAATAATACTATTAGGATTTAATAGAGGTATTTTATTACCTAATAATAATACTTTCTACCTATATTAAAAGTATTAAGAATAAAAGCTAGTTCTTATTAATATGAATATAAATATTTAGAGTATTCAAGGAGGCATATATCAAATAATATATACATAGGATATAATTTGCCTTAATATGCCAATTTGAAGTATTATTTAATTTTTCTTATATAATATAAGAGTAATACCTTTTAAGTAATAATATTATTATATTTAATAGATATCTTAAGTAGTAAATTAAATACTTTACTTATAATTCTAACTTCATATTATTTAACTTCTCTAAGATATATCTTTATATTGTTATTAAAAGCGTATTTACTGGTAATATTCATCTCTTATTTAAACTAAGATTTATAATAATCTTAAGCTCAGAGACTACTATTAGTAATAGCTAATTTAACATTTATAATAATCTTATATATTATTCTTCTATTAGAAATAAAAGAGTTATTAGGAATATAATTATTTTAGAGATTTATATTATAGTGATTAGTATAAACTTTATTTATACTATAATCATATTACTTAAGAAAGCTTTTAAATATTAAAAATCGTTTGAAATTTCAACTATTATATATATTAACTTATACTTACAGAAGGGCTGATAGCTCGCTTTCTATTATAACTATTAGTAGATATATTACCCCTTAAAATATAACTTTAGCCCTCCTACCACCCCACTAACTACTATAACTAGCCTCTAGTTAATCTAAAGCTAAACCCTTTACAGCTATAGCAGCTAGTACACCTACCCCGCGTTGATTTTTTTATAGATAACAAATAACTAATAACTCCTCCCGCAATAACTTTATACTTTTACACTTTTATAACTATCCATATATAATTTAAATATCTCGAGATATTTAATTACTACTAAGTATAGGTATTCTATTTAAATATCTATTACAACCTAAATATTTATAATCTTAATATCCTTATTATAGACTAAGCCCTACTTATTCTTAAGATAAAACTTTATATTATTAATATAAAAGTTCTCTACTACTAATATAAGTTAATTTATAATCTCTATATAAGTATAGTAAGACTTAGCGTATTCTTATTAGTAAAGAATCTTAATATCTTAAATATAACTAATATGTAAACTATACTTATGTAGATATAAATACTTCTAGTATAACTAGATAGTTTTTAAAACTCTTATAATTATATTACTATAATAACCTAAAATATCTAGTAATTAGTATTATAATAAAATATTAATATTAAGGTAATATCTAATTAATATTTAGTTTCTGAAATTTTTAGCTTAATATAGTAGCTTATAAGATAATTAGATAACTTTCTTTTAAATATATATAAGCTACTTATTAATTATAGTATTTAGAATACTTTTATTAAGACTTAGTTTAATATACTAATAGCCTTAGTTATAATAATTATAATTAGATATTTCTATATTTATCTTAGAGTTCTTTTTTTACAAGTAACTCTATAAATTCTAAGCAGATTTTAATTCTATTATAAAACATATAAAAAAGCAATAAGTAATAAAATACCTAGCTTTTAACATTTTATTTTATCTTATTTTTAAGAAGTTTAAAAAAGTTCTCAACCCTATAACCTTAGTAGTTATTTTAGCTATATATATTAAGCTCTAGTTTTAATAAAATTCTTTCTAATTATTACTACGAAGTCTTCTACTACTATAAGGTTAAATATTAGAACTAGGGGTATAATTATCTATAATAATAGGTAATTCTATTACAATTTTAACTAGCTATAAGCTAGTATTAGTACAAATACTATTATTAAGTAAAAGTTATAGTTAAATATATATATAGAGTAAAGAGCTTAGATATTATTCCAGGTATAGAGTAAAAGTAACTAAATAATATTTATTCCTATTACTTCTACTACTCCTACTACTCCTATTTCTATTCTTCTGCTACTTCCTCTTCTTATTCTTATTTCTATTTAAAAAAGAACTATTATTTCAAAAAAGAGAGCTATTAAGTTATTACATATTTCCTATATTTTCTAACTAATGATAATAATAATAATAATTATTTTATATATCTTATCTCTTATTACTACTACTTCTATCTTATAGCTACTTAAAAGCTAACTAATGATGTTTTATTACCTTCCTTCTATTATAAAACTACTAATATATTTTTACTACTTCTTTTTTCTTATTGCTACTAATTATTTTAAATATTAATAATAAGTATTTTTATTATATTACTATATATATTAAAGAACGTATTCTAATATAGTCTTATTCTTCTTCTTATAAATTACTTCTCTAATTATGAAGTATATCCTAATATTTCTTTAAATTACTTATACTACTACTTCTATAGCCCTTACTTTATACTATTCTTTTTAATAATCTTTTATCTAAAACTAACCCTTTTACTACTATTTATAATACAAAAATAGGATATTTATATTATTATCCCCTAATAATCCTTTACTAATTATTAATATGAGAAGATATTAAAAAGGTCTAAATTACTACTTATAAAACCCTCTAAATTAAAACTTCCTATACTAATAAATCTGAGACTAACTATAAAGCTAAAGATAAAGGAGTAGAATAAATAGCCTATAAGTACTAGTTTGTAACTATTAAAACTATAACTACTATTACTTTATAGTAAAACTACTTCTTAGAGAGAAATATAAAAACTACTATTATTTTCTAATTAACTTAAGAAGTTAAACTTATATTATTAAAATATAAATTATTATTTTTATAAGCTTCTAAACTATTTTTCTCGAGTAGTTTTTAACGTATTCTTATATTATAAATATCCCTCTATCCCTCTAATACCCCCCTTATAACCTTCTACTTATTAATATTATCTTTTTAATATATTAATACTCTTAGTATATATTCTCTAGCCTCTAAAGCCTTTAAATAGCCTAATAATAATAATAAGGAGAATAATAGAAATAGAAATAGTAATAATAAAGAAAATAATAATATTATTATTAAATAATCTAATACCCCCTATTTCCCCCTTAATACTTTATATATTTCCTTTCTTTAGAAATTGATTATTATTGTTAAGTTTTACTATCTGTTTTCTTTAATATTTAAGTTAATATAAACTTCCTAGCTTTACTTTACTAATAATCTAAATATACTACTCCTTTTATAGTTTACTAATAATCCCTAGGAGACTTTCCTTATATTCTAATCTTAGTTTTAATAATATATTCTACTGAAGTTATTATGAATTTTCCTCTAATCTATATCCTTTTTATTTAACTAAGTACTAATAGTTTCTTAATAGTCCTTTATAATTTACTATATAATTAACTTTATATATATTATCTCTTAAGTTTTCAATAAGAAGTATTTGAAATACTAATAAATTACTTCGATACTTCTTTAATTATAATAAAGAGAAGATATTATAAATCCTATATTTTATATCTAAGTTAAATTTAAATACTTAATTCCTAATAACTATTTATATTATTCTAAATAGTCTTAAGTACTTATTAAATAGCTTTTTAGTTAGTTACTTTTATTAAATATTCTTAATAGATAGTAATATATAATTACTAACTTTAAAGTTTAATTATTTTTTTCTCTTATTATATTACTTAGTATATTCTTTATTTAATTCTTCTAGTAAAGGTTTTAGCTACTATTGAGATAACTAGAAATATCTTACCCCTTTTTTATTATAGGGATTACTTTAAATTTAATACCTTCTAGAGAGCTATTATAAAGTCCCCTTAATAAGTAACTTATTAAGATATCTACTCATATACTTTTAGTAGTATTATAGATTAAAGTATTATAAATAAATTTAATTATAAATAATTACTTTACTTAATTATTTTAGTTAAGATTTGTTATTACTTTTAATAAGTATTCTATATTCTAATTTTATTATTCTATTTACCTATTAGTTTACAGACAGTATATTATACTTAGTTTCTTCTTTATAGCTAGGAGATGAGTGATAAAAGTTTCAAATCTATTAGTAAATAGTAAATCTTTATTAGATATAATAGTTTGAAGAATTCTATATTTAAAGAAGATATTCTTTACTAAGAAAGCTACTAATTTATCTATTCTTAGGGATTTTCATATTAGTAAATAGAACATATATGTTATAAATTACTTAACTATTATTAGTATACTATTATAGCTTTTCTTTAAAAGTCTAACTAACTTAAGTAATTTGGTAATAACATTTAAATTAATATATAATTATAAATCAATAAGTATCAATAGAAGTATTAATCTATTATATAAGAAGTAATATTGAAGTTTTAATTACTGGTATATTATATATCTTAATATATATTTTATAATATCTTTTCTTATAAGCTTCTATTAATATATTTATCTTAACTTCTTATATATCTTAATAATATCTAAGTATTCTCCTAAAGATATATTATAAAAAGCTACTAATAAGTTAATCTAAAGTTGATATCTATCTAGAATAATTAGTTTATTTTAAAACTTTATTTTTCTTCCTTTATTCATAGACTAATCTTGTTTAATATAATCTTTCTCTTTTCTTAATAATAGTTTCTTTCTATACTTATTAGATCTCTTCTTTTAATATCTCTTTTAATCTCTTTATAATAATATCTTTTAGACTTATTATTAACTTTTAATTTTAAAATAATACTACTATGATTTTATTTAAGAATTAGTTTAAAAAGTATTCTAAAAACATATTTCTAATTCCTTAGGATTTTTCTTCTATAAGTTAATAATCTAATTATCTTAATAGACTATCTACTAGATTTTACTTCCCTAACTAATAGTTAATGATATAATTGAATAATAATATATTTTAAACGAATCTTACATAATAGTTATTAAATTAGAATTTCACTATTAAGTATTAATATATTGAATAATGAGTAATAAAAATAACCTTATAATATAAATATAAAAAGTAATACTTCTATATAAATACTACTTTATAAATAATTAGTAATTTAACCTCTAGTATATTATATTTTAATTCTCCTTCTCTTAACTTCTATAAGAAGGAAACTAGTTATTATTATTCTTCTTCTTCTAATTAGATAACTACTACTACTATAGTAAAGTTAGAAATATTCATTTCTACATAAATTAAAAAGATTAAATTAAAGTATTATAAAATAAATACTTAAGTAAATCTATCTATCAAATCAAATATAGCACTAAGGTAGCTAAAGCCGTAGTAGTAGGTAACTAAGTAGTCGACTGACTTATTTAAACTAATACGAATAGAGGGATTATTATATAAATCTATCTCTATAATATATAGCATATATATATATATTATAACCTAAATATAGATATTATAAATAGAAATAACTAATTATATACTATTTATATAATTAATTAATTATAATATTTACTAATTATAAATTAATACTAATTAGTAATACTTTACTACTACTAGTATTATTTACTACTACTTAACTATAGATTGATAAGGAATAATCTAAAGAGATAAAATTATAATATCTTTTAAAAAAGTCTCTAGAAGTTTATATAGTGAAAATAGATAAACTTAAAGCTATTATAACTATATACTACTTTAGAATATTAATATAACTTCTAGAAGTCTATATAGTAAAAATAGAGAAAGAAAGTAAACTTATAATAACTTATTAATTTAACATTATTTATATCTATTATATAACAAACTAATAATTGAAATCCCTACTAACTTATTAAAATATAAACATAGTAATAAATATATTAAAGAATTAATATAAATAAAAGAGAAAGATCTATAGTAAATAAACTACTATCTCTTATTACTATTTATAAATATTTTATATATATTTAGTAAGTAGAGAGATAACAAGAAATCAACTTAATAACTATAATATCATAATATTCTTTATAATAGAATCTCTTAATGATAAAAACAACCTAAAAACTAAATATTATCCAAACCTTAGAATCTACACCTTAATAAATAAGCTACTTTATAATAAGAAAAAGAAAAATTAAAAAAGAGTTTGATTTTATTAAGTAAAGATTTTAGATATTAATATAAAGAAATTAATAATATAAAATAACTATAAACTACTTCTAATACTTCTTCCTAAATATTTCATAAGTAATCATAATAAATATTCCATAAAGATATCTAGAGAACTAGTAAATTTATATTATTATAATAAGTAATATTAAAACTAAAGATATTATAAAATTATTATCTATTATTTTAATCTCTAAATATCCCTTAAGTATTCTCCTATATACTAATAATATAGAGGGGTATTAATATTACTTTTAAATAATATTAAAAAATACTAAATAAATATTCAAATAGATAGTTATTTAACTAATTATAATTATAATATATCTAAAAGATCTAAGAAAGAAGATATTTAATAACTAATAGTAAGATTTAAAATATAAAAAAGAGAAATAATTGTAATAAATAGTATAAGAAAAAAGGATATAAATTAATAAGAAAAAGTAAATATTACTACCTATCTAATAAGTATAGCAACTCTTATTTTGAAACCTACTTTCTATAGTATATTAAGAGAAGGTATTACTCTATATATTAATAGATATATATAATAATAATTCATAATATTTATTTTTTACTTCTTATTATTTCTATCTACTACTAGTAGTATATTTATTTAGCTATAATATATAACTATAATTAAAAAGATTAATTTAATAATAATACTAATTATAATACTACTCCTAGCTTTTAATTATACTATCTTATATGTATTATTAAGTATAATAATTAGATAGGATTTACCTTAAGAGATTTTAAGAGTTCTAATTAAACAATATGTATAAAGTTCTATTAGAAGGAAACTTCTATTTAGTAATAGTAATTCATCTAATAAATATATATATTTCTAAAGTTATAACTCTTAGAGAAATACTTATAATTAAAATATAGTAAAATTATACTAAGTATAGATATTCTCCTAACTTTTTACTTTAAACTATTTCTTCCTCCCTAGACCTTATTAATAATCCTAGAGAAATATAAAATAATTAGAATATAATAGTTTATATTAGTAAGTATAGAAAAGTATTCTAATAAATTAGAATAAGAGTACTAATTACTATATATTGGAGAATTACATTTAATTAGGAAAAAGAATAACTTATACTTTCTAATAGAAATATAAATATTAATAATATATATATCTATTATTATATATAAATATAGAAAGAATAAAACTTCTATTTTAAAAACTTATAAGATACTTACTAAAAAACCTTCTAAAGCTAAGAGGAAGTATATATTAATATAATAGAAAGAAGAATATTGTAAGTATTTAAACATTACCTTATTAGTAGAAGAATATACTTCCCTATAAATAAAGAAATTATAAAAGAAATACTAGTAGAAATACTTAATAAGAATATATTAATCTAATAAATAGAAAGAAGTATTAAAGCTAATTAGAACAATTACTACTATTTGAAATGAGAGATTAAGAAAAACTTAAAATATATTAGATAACTTTTAAAAGTCAGAAGGTTTATCTTTATTAAAAAATAATAACTTTCTATATTAGAAAGTTTAAAAGTAGAAATAATTTTAATGTAAATAATACTATTAATATTAATTACTAAGAATATATTAATTCTAAACTTATAATTAGTTAAATTATATATTCAGATAATTATACTTATATAAAGTCTTATTATAAGGGTAACTCTAATTAGAAAAAATAATATTAAGAAGGATTATAAAAACCTCAAAAACTCTATATATACTTTAAGGGAAGCTATTAGATATCTTTAAAATAATATATTTCTTTAGTTACTTTTATAAGAAAGTTAAGGTATTATTTAGTAAGATATATTGATTAAGCAATAAATATATAGGTAAAGATTATAATATTTTTAAAGATAAGATATAGATATATATTACTAAATATATTAATTATATTATTAAATAGAACTTTATAAGAAGAATATTTAATAATATATTAACTCGGTAAATATATATATATATTATAAAATATTAATTATACTAATTTAAAATAACTTCTTAATTACCTAAATAGCTATTATAATTAGAAATAAATTTAAAATAGTTACAGTATAGTATAATTAC
>QAPG01000826.1:0-13971 GCA_004366825.1 Colletotrichum spinosum
AAGCGGGAGACTTTAATTTAATATAATATTATTATTATATTTATTTATATAAGAATAGATAGGAAAATAAATATTAAGTTACTTATTAGTTATATCTATAATAAAGCTTCTAAAAGTTTAGTTTATAGTACTAATTATAAGAATGAGCCTTTTATCTATATATTAAATAAAGCTTTATATAGGTTAAAATGAAGCTTTAAATTTCAGTATTTATATTTTAAACCTATTTTATATAAGATTAGTTTTCATGTTTTTTTTATAATAAAAGAATATTTATATTTAATATTATTCTTAATAAAAGTAAATATTTGGCTATTTTGGTATATTATATTAATAATATACTCCCAAGAACTAATAATTCTATTATTTTAGAGTATATTTATAGTAGGTTTTAAAAAGATATAAAAGTCTAACATTTAGGAGAGTTTGATATTTTTTTGGTAATGATTTAATCATTAATTATAAGAATAAAAGTATTGAAATAAATTAGTTTAAATATGTTGATAAAGTTTTTATTAAGTTTGATAAAAACGATATTCTTAGTTTGAATATTTTAATAGATAATAAAGCTAAATTCTTTATTAATAAAGATAATACTATAAAAGAAGAAATATTAGAATATTAAAAAGAAGTAGAAGCTTTAATATATTTAGCTTTAAAAACTAGGTTAGATATTACTCTAATTATTACTACTTACTCTTAATTTTCTGTAAATCTTTTTAAAGAATATTCTATTACTTTTAATAAGATATAGGGTTATTTGGAAGAGAATTCTAATTCTAGATTAATTTATTATTATAATAATATTAATCCTTTTAATTTACTTAAGTTTATAGACTTAGATTGAGCTAGAAATATTAAAAATAGAAAATCTATTTTAGCTTATATATTTTATTTTATTTTGAAGTTTTTTCTTTAAAACCTTTTTTAGGTTTTAGGTTTTTCAGATTTCAATCTACTAAAGATTTTTCTCTATTTGTCTTATATGGCTTTTACAGTTTTTACTGCTTTTTCAGTTATAAAAGATTTATTCATCTAATATATCTTAAAGGGGAATATTAGAATTCTAACTATTTAGCTATTACTTATGTTTATTTTAATAGTTTATTTTAAGTATTTAAAAGCTTAAGTATTTACTGTTATTCTTATAACTTTATATTTTCTATTTATTATAGAAAATTTATTATTAGAGTTAAGGTAATATTATTTTAATTATTTATACTCTAAATTAATCAAACTATACTATTAGAATATTTAATAAATAGACTACTTAGTAGCCTAAGTATAATAGAATTGAAAGCTCTATATAATATAAAGTTAACCTTTCTGAAAATAAATTCTATTTAGATATTAATACTACGAAGTTCCCTACTTCCTATAGAACCTAAACTTCCTATCATTATTACTATTTATATTAATATTAATACTATTTTCAGATACTACTCTAAATAACCTATTTTTTAATAATTAAGGGTTATTAATTCCCCTTGATCTTTTACTAGTTACCTATCACTAGTTTAACAAAATTAGTAATATAATAATAAAAAAATCTATCTTGAAAATGATACTATTATTTAATAAAAATTTTAATTAAAGAAAAAGAAAACAAAATTATATAGTTATATAATAAAACTAATAATTTACATTTAAAGTTAAGAACTTTAATAAATAGAATAATAAGTATTAAAAGTTAGATTAGTAGTATTAAACTAATTACTATATTTACCTATATAATTAGTAATGATCAATTGAAAATCTCCAAAAGAAAGTTAAGAAATTAAATAATTTTCTTAAAAGATTTATAAGAAAAAAATCTATTTCTAAATTTGTTTGTAAGATTTATATAAATAGAAAGAAATTCTAGAGACTTCTTTTTTTAAAAAAACATGAGATTAAAAGATATATTTTATATTTATACTTTATAGGATTATATTAATATACTCCTGCTAGGTATCTAGTGCTTCTGTAGCCTCCTGAGCGATTTTAGATTTAACAATAAAAATACGATTGATTCGACAGTAGCATCTCTTATAACCTAGAGGCTGGGGCTGATCACTGGATGTCAAGATGTCTGGTCTGTGAGTACCTATCGTGGTATAGATATATAGGTGTCCTTGGTCCTCCACCACTGCGCAATAGATCCAGTAGTACATGTCATTTCTTCCGCCCGCTACCCCGGAGAATAGACTCCCAACTTTTAATCCCATTGGGTCTGCTGCACTTACGACTGATTCGAGATACTCACCCGGAGAGAGTGTGTGGGAGAGACTGGGAGAGACACAGCAAGAAGGATAGGCTTGGTGGCTCAAAACAGCTCGCAAAGCGCTAGAACATGACGATCGAATTCCTCCCCTTCCTGTCTGCCGTCTTCGGCTGGGTCTATTTTCTCTGCTGGTCTGGCTCCTTCTACCCGCAACCTCTCCTCAACTTCTCGAGGAAAACCACGGCCGGCACGACGGTTGACTTTCCCATCATCAACTGCCTCGGTCAGTCGCATCCCTCGCCGGGGGAGTCCGCTCGTCCACCTAGCCATCCTGACTGACTGACTGACTGTCATGGCTTCGTCTACGACACAGGGTTTCTAGCTTACCTCGTTTCTAATTCGTGCCTCTACTATTCTCCCGTCGTTCGCTCGCAGTACGCCGCACGCAATCACGGTCTCACGCCAACCGTTGCATTCAATGACATCACCTTCGCCGCTCACGCCCTGCTGCTCTCCTGCATCACGACCAGCCAATACTTCCCCAACATCTGGGGCTTCGCACCCGCCGCAGGTACCAAACCGAGTCGGTTTATCACGGGTATAGCCATTGGCTGCGTCGTCGGCGTCGTCATCGTCGCCCTGACCGTCGCTACGGCCTCGGGCGACGGTGATCCGCGCACCAGCTGGTGTGCCCTCGACATCGTCTACGCCATCTCGTACGTCAAGCTCGTCATCACCCTGATCAAGTACACGCCTCAGGTCATCACCAACTACCGCAACAAGTCCACAAGGGGGTGGTCCATCTGGCAAATCCTGCTCGACTTCTCCGGCGGTTTGCTGTCCTGTGCTCAGCAGGCCATCGACTCGTACATGCAGCACGATTGGTCCGGCATCACGGGCAATCCCGTCAAGTTTGCCCTCGGCAACGTCTGCATGGTTTACGATGTCGTCTTCATGACCCAGCATTACGTCCTCTACCGCGGCTCCGAGGGCAAGGCGGATGAGAGGGACTCGCTTCTGAGGGCAGATGACGAAGAGCACCAAAGATTAGACTAGTTTGCTATTGATCGATTCAAGACTGCTCCCCGTCCTCCATTCTTTAGACTCATGTATCTCTTTTCACATAGATATCGCAGACTGGCAGTGGTCACCCTCAGAGGTGCAGCTAGCCGAGCTCAAGAAGATGCGCCAAGTCACTGACAGCCAAAATGAAATACACTCCACACCATAGTGGTGGTGCAGCTATGTCGCGATGGAATAATGAGAATCTATTTGACCTTCTGCCTCGCAACGTGCCTCTCTCGACTGCTCTCGTCAGTTTGGCATAGCTGCCAAGTTGATGTTGAACGAACACTTGAGCACTTTAGTTGTAGAATACACGACCAAAGAAAAACAGCAACCAAAAGGAACATCAGCGCAAGACAGGGAAGAAAGAGCAAAAATGAGAGAGAATACCTGAGTCTTGTGTATATGCCTACCTTCGAACGCCGGCGGGGAAAATCAGTTGTCTTTCCATATATCTCGCCCCAATTTTTCTACTGCGCTCTAGAGTTGTTTGTGCTGGTCACCGGTCTAGGCTCTAGAACATGTCAACCCGGCCATATATGCAGTTACTTTTTCTTTCTCTCTTTCATTCTTCCAGAGGCAGATGCCTCCATGCTGTCGAAGATTTGCTTTTCTTGACAGCTGCTATGCCCCTCCCAAGAGCAGCATTGTCCTTCTCCTGCAGCTGTCACTAGTGACAGTCTCAAGACGAGCTGCTTGCGTTGGCTTGCATGAAAGCTGGCAACTTTTTCCACGACTCCTGATTTGGCACCTTGACCTTGCCAAAGTCCTCGTCGATGTCGAGGATAATCTTCAGGGCGTTGCGGCTGCGGGCATAGGGGCTGGTGTCGAGTTTCTCCTTGAGGGTAGAGACAGCTTCGCCGACTCCAGTGTGAACCTTGGCCTGCTCCGGCTTGCCAGGGTATGGCAGAACGCTCTGGAGAACCTCATAAGCCGCAAGGGTGAAGCCGAACTGAGGGGATGAGCGGAAGATTCTGGCAGGGCCGCCCTTGAAGAAGGCACGGAAGCCTTCCTCCTTCCAGATGGTTGTGGCAGCGTGGCGAAGACCTGTGTAGGTGGCCTCGCCCTTGCGCGCCTCGACCTGGAGACGGGTCTTGATAACGTCGCAGGGCGTGGTGAGGTAGGCGGCAGGCATGCCGGCAATGGCGCCAGCGGTCAGCAACTGGACGATGCCCAGCTTCTTGGTAGGGGACTCCCCAAAGAGGTCCCTTTTCAAATGGCTGTAGGTGGGGAAGTAAATAGCAGAGAAGGGCACATCGCGCAGGAGGCAGGCTGAAGCACCCTTGTACAAGCCGACGAGACCCAGGTTGCGGACGATCCACATGGCCGATCGTTTGGGAGCACCGTCTACGGTCTTGGCGACCTCGCCCTGGACCTGCAGGCGGATCTTGACGATTTCTAGTGGGTTGGTGAAAACCTAGCAACACACACTGATTAGTATGTACGTGGTACAATTATGCGAGCTCGAAAATGACGGAGAAGCACCTACGACTTGACATGCGCCAGCGGTACCACCGGCGAGAATTTCGTGGCCAACCCAGATGGTGCCCTCTTTGTTGGTGAAGCGACCGCGCACGATATCGTTGACAGTCAACTTGATGGCCTTTTCGGGAGCGACGCCAACAAGTTGAGGCAGGACGCCCGAGTACAGTCCCTTCAGGCCTTCGTTCCTCCACACCTTTTGGAAGCAATCGATCGAGTTCTTATATAATCGCTCGCCAGGTCTCGCGCCTCTCTGGTTCTGCAAACGGGTCTTGACCAGATCGATGGGGTAGACCATGAAGGCACCAAAGGCACCGGCCAAACTGCCGAGGGCGAAGTTGTAGCTGGACTCGAGGACACGGCTGAGGGCGGCCCTCGAGGTCGATGCTCCCTGGGAGAGAGCGCGTGAGGTCGCGTCGTCGGACTCGTCGATGGCGTTCCGCCATGACGGATCCAGAACCTTTGCGAAGTCGGAGAGACCCAGACGGCCGGAGGGCTCGTCGAGGCTGGCGAAGTGGAACAGGATGTCGGCCTCCATGGGGGTGAAAAGCGAGAATCGAGTGATCTTGGCGGCCTGGTTCAAGAACTCGGTTCTCGTGATATTGCCGTCGGGGCTCTTTGAACAAGCACGGCGTACAATGAGCTCCACCAAATCAATCTCCTTAATCATGTTCTGGAAAGCGCGCACGTTGGCGTAGGAAACCCGGCTGCCGAGCGAAATGTTGCAGAGCGTGGACAGGTTCTCGAGCAAGTGGTCTGAGAGTTTGTGCTTGGAAGTCTCGCGGATGATGCGCTCGAAATCCTCGGGGTCGATGAAGCCGTCTCCGTCCTTGTCAAAGAGCTGGAAGGCCTGTCGGATTCTCTCGCCCTGCAGACCACGCAGCATCTGGGAGAACTGAGGATAGTCCATGTGATGGCGCTTCTTCTTGCTGCCGATGTAAAGCTCAGCCCACTCGCATTCCCAGTCGAAGGGGATGGTGTCGGGGCCCTTGTTGAGCTCGTAGAGTTTGCGGAAGTCCTCATACTTGACATTGCCGGTTCTATCGACGTCGAAGAGGCGGAATGCGATCTCGTACTCGGCGTCGGGCTTCAAAAGCAGGTTTTCGAAGGCAGCCCATTCGGATATGGTGATCTTGCCGACGCCCTTGCGGTCGGCGACGCCAAAGAGGATACCGTACTGTTCGCGCTTGATCTTGTGCTGCACGCGCAAGTGAAAGTGTCAGTAAGGCGGTCGAGTAGTGGATCGGAGGGACATCGGGGGCAGGTTGGTCCTCGCGCCGAGGTATTGCGCAGATAGCAAGAGAGCGGCGTTCAGCGAACTCGATGGAAAATAGCAAGAAGACGAGGGAAGAAATGCGTACGTAGTCTTCATCTTCGGGGGCTACAGCTTTGATGAACTGATTGGGCCCCATGAGAAGCTCGCCCGAAGCATCGTCCTTGACGGCGTTGGCGATGAATCTGGCCTTTGTCTGGGCAGACAACTGAGCAGGCTCCTCGGCGCCAAGGAGACTCTCCTTGACGGCCTCCTTGACGGCCGCTGCTTTGCTCATGTTGGGCGGCTTTGAGAGAAGCAATTGCAATGAAGTCGCGCGGGAGGTTTGTCGTCTAAGGTGTGAGCACCCTGCCTTGAACAGGAAAGCGGAAAAGAAGAGACGGGAGCAAGAGTCCCGATCAGGTTCCAGTTGCAGTCCTAGTCGCAGCCCCGGCGATTGTGGGTTGTGGGTTGAGAGTGGTCCCGGCAAGCCCAGTTGAACACTGTCTAGTGGCCAGTCTGTATGCAGTACTCTATGTGCAGACGCAAACGTTCGTCTTCAATCCGATCGTTTATATTAAAGACTGGCAAAACGCGATGCGCCAACTGATGAATTCGAGACCGAACAACACAACAACTAAGGTTTTTTTTTTTTAAAAAAAAAAAAGTAAAAAAAAGAAAGGAGTTGCTTGGCTTGTGAACGATATTAAAGTGGCTGGAAGAGTTGCGAGTTTTTTTTTTCCCTTCTCCCGGGGGATAATGGTCCATCCAAGAGCTTGTAACTCAAAGAAGGTTGCGCTTCCTAAAACAGCTGCAGCCCCGTCTTCACTTTCGGTAAGCTAGAAGAAGGGACGAATCTGAAAGGGAGAAAAGAGGCCCGGAGGAGAGGGGGAGGAAGAAAGAGAAGGGAGAGGCGGACTGACCATCTAGTCTCAATGTTGCTCACACAGGAGTGAGACCCGACGAATCCAGCAGAACGAACCGAGGTATACCTTGGGTGGCTAGGTAGGTACTCATACTCAGCGTCGCGCCCCTAGTTGGTCGATGTCTCGGGATGACAGTCAAAGTACGTGGGCCGATGACGGAAGGTTGCAGGTGGAATGCACTCTGCGGTACGGCAGCGTGGCCCTGAGTCAATATTCCACACATAACCTGGAAGGTACCTACCCGGTAATGTCCTAAGCCACTGCTGCAGAATTGCCAGCCAGCTAGCACTTGTGCGAGTACAGCCAATATACACACCACTGGCGGTTTCGGTTCCTCAATTGCCCCTTACCTATGTATCCCTAAGTGGCCCCCCCTGATACCTGTCACCCCCCCATACCCGTCACTTTGTTTCCATATAAAACCACCCACTGCATACACTTCTAAAGTCTATAGATAGAAGATCAAAGATTCTATAAAAAATATATAGATTAGAAATAACTCTATTTAGTAGTAAAGAAGTATTCTAAGGAGAAAACTATTCATATATCATATAAAAAACTAGGTTTTCTACTACTATTAATACTTATTACTTTTTTATATATAATTATTATAAGCTATATTTAAATAACTAACTAAAACTATACTTAAATATCTAATATTAACCCTTTCACCTAAGTAAAACCCTAGTAAGCTCTAAGTAATACTATATTATTAGTTTATCCAAGAAGTAATGTATACTATACGTAATCTTATCATATAGGTATAAAGTGATTTCTCATCCTTCATTATTATTATTATTATTATTATTATTATTATATAGTATAATATTTAGCGCTCTATAAAGCTATAAGTTTATAATATAATAATTACTTACCAATTACTATACATTTAGCTATAGCTAGTACTAAATACTTAGTATTTATTACTAGTAGAATATAGAAAGTATATTACTATATATATACTAATAAATAATATAATTAGTATATTCTTTATAGTACAATATAACTAATACTAGTAACTTTTCTTTTTACTGTATATTCTAATATACATATACATATATATATATATAATAATACTATTAGTAATTTATACTTTTTTATTTTAATAATATTAAAATATTTATCTATCTACTCTATTTACATTGTCTATCTTTCTATTCAAATAGTTATATAATGCAAGTTAATAAATCTCTTAAAAATATAATTTAATATATTCTTTTGAAAGTATCAGTAATATTATTACTTCTATTAACTTACTCTATTTTATAGAACTTATACTATTCATATAATTACTCCAATATTATAATTTTAAATATAAAGTATTTTTCATTAGTAATATTAGATTTTATAAGATGCTTATAAAATAATTATAAATAAGTATGTATAATAAGTAAAATCTAAAGAAGCTTTTAATATTAGAAAGTCTTTTTAAATAATATAACTATAATATAAATAAAATCTATATTAATCATTATGATATAAGTTTATAAAAGAAATATATCCCTAATAATTCTTTTAGTTTTAATATAATAATAATATATAAGAGGGGCTGATAGCTTGCTTTCTATTATAACTATTAGTAGATATATTACCTCCTAAAGTATAACTTTAACCTTCCTACCCCCTACTAACTACTATAGCTAGCCCCTAGTTAATCTAAAGCTAAACCCCTTATAGCTATAGCAGCTGGTATATCTACCTTATATTAATCTTTTTAATAATAAATAACTAATAACTCTTCTTATAATAACCTTACGCTCTTATACCCTTATAGCTATTAATATATAATTCAAATATTTTAAAATGTTCAATTACTACTAACTATAAGTATTCTATTTAAACATTTATTATAACCTTAATATCTATAACCTTAATATCCCCTAGATTAAACTCTACCTACCCCTAAGACGAAATTTTATACTATTAATACAAAAGTTCTCTATTATTAATATAAGCTAACTTATAATCTCTATATAAATATAGTAGGACTCAGCTTATTCTTATTAATAAATAATCTTAATATATTAATTAGATATAGCTAATATATAAATAATACTTATATAAATACAGATACTTCTAGTATAACTAGATAGTTTTTAAAACCCTTATAATTATATTATTATAATACTCTAAGATATCTAGTAACTAGTATTATAATAAGGTATTAATATTAAAATATTATCTAATTAATACCTAGTTTCTGAAATTTTTAGCTTAACATAATAGCTTATAGGATAGCTAGATAATTTTCTTTTAAATATCTATAGGTTATTTATTAATTATAGTATTTAGAATAATTTTATTAAAACTTAGTTTAATATATTAATAGTTTTAGTTATAATAATTATAGTTAGATATTTATATATTTATCTTATAATTCTCTTTTTATAAATAGTTATATAGATTTTAAAGAGATTTTAATTCTATTATAAAAAATATAGAAGAATAATAGATTATAAAACGCCTAGTTCTTAGTATTCTATTTTTTTAAGAAGTTTAAAAAGGTTTTTAAACTTATAATCTTAATAGTTACTTTTAGCTATATATATTAAGCTTTAGCTTGAATAAAGTTCTTTTTATATAGATTATTACTATAAGGTCTTCTACTACTATAAGGTTAAATATTAAAACTAGAGGTATAATTATCTATAATAATAAGTAATTTCATTACTATTTTAACTAGTTGTAAGCTAGTATTAGTATGAATACTATTATGAAGTAAAGTTAATAGTTATATCTATATATAAAGTGAAGAGCTTAGATGTTATTCTAAGTATAGAGTAAAAGTAACCAAATCTTAATCTTATTAAGAGAAAACATTAAAATTTCCAACTAGGTAAATTAAATAGTATTTCAAAATAAAACAAAATTCTAGTAAGACTTCTACTTATCTAGCTTTTTATTCTAAGATAAATTTCTAATTTATAGAATATTCTAGTATTTTATAGTAAGAAAGAATAATAAATAGTTTTTATATCTTTTATAGTTCTACTAATTATACTTTGCAATATAACATAATTACTAATAGCTTTTTATTATGAATAATATAATTCTATTAAATTAAAATAAGTCTTATTAAATAAGTAATAATTAGCTTTAATATACTATTTTTATCTTCTTATAAGAAGTAACTATTTAATACTATCTCTAAGTAATCTACTTCTATTACTATATATTATTCTAAATCCTATTAAGTTATAACTAATTCTAGAATAAATATAAACTTAAATATTTTAAATACTTATTATTATATAATATTTTAATAAAATAGTACTTCTTTTTATATTAACTATATAAAACGCTTTATTAAATTAGAAAGAAACTAACTAAACTATAGAAGTTTATAAAACTAAAGAATTCTAAATATTATAAATATTCCTAAAAACCTCTTATTTCTATATAATTTTAACTTTTTCAAGATTATAATAAATACCTTCCCGTATTCTAATAATAAAACCTAAATATCTAATCTATTTTATAGAAAACTTATATTTCTCTAGGTTTAGAAATAAACTAACTTCTTATACCTATCTAAAAACTTATTCAACTTTATTTCTATAATTATTCCTTAACTTATAACTATAGATAAATATAGTATCTAAATATATTATAATACAATTATTAAGAATATTTTAAAGTATATTATTAATATAATATTAGAATATTATAAGTATATTTATTAGCTTAAAAGGGGTAATAAACTATGTAAATAAGTTAAAATATATCTAAAAAGTAGTTTTATATTTATTCCTTTTTATAATATAAATCTTATTAACAACTATAGAAATATTAATCTTTATAAGTTATATTATCTTAAATTATAAGTATAATATTTCTTTAATTAATAGTAAGGAGTAATAATTATAAATACTAATAGTATTAAAAATATAATAATCTATATAAAACTACTACTTTTCCCTAGGCTTTTTAATAGAAAGATAGGTATTCTAATTAAAAAAGAATTAACCTAAACCTAATTTTTATCTACTAAATCTATAACTTAATATTAAATTTTAAGGAAGTACTTTTTAGTATATTATAAAATAACCCTTGTAATAAGTCTAACTTTATTCTATCTAAATTCTTCTTTAAGTAAATATAATAATTAAGAAGCTTTTAGTAAAATAAGAAACTAGAAACCTTATCCTTATTAAATAAATCTATAAATTAAAAATAAATAACTAGTAAAATAAGTATTAACTATTTTAAAGTAGCTAGTAATATAACTGCTAAAACTCCTTACTAACTATTTTATAATAATTATAACTATTATTAACTTGGCTAGAAATGAAAGACTCATTATTTATTAATATATAAACTAAGAAAGATAACTTATTTATCTATCTCTATATTTCTCTAGTTTCATTTATTACTATAGTATTACTATTAGTAGCTATACTAACTTACGTCTTAAGGAATCTTTTTAAAAAACTAAACTTGTTACTTATTGTCTATAACCTTTTTATTCAGTTCTAAAGTCTAAATGTTAGTATTAGAAGTTATTAGTAGGTAAATAAAATATAATACATATTTAGTAGTAAAATAATCCTTAGTATTATAATATATATAAATACTAGCTTAAATAAATATCTAGATACCTATAAAGTCTACTTTTTAAACTTTATATATAATTATAATAAAAGTTAACTAAAACCTACTAATTATTACTATTTACCTATTTAGCTTCTTCTAATAAAGAAGAGTAATATTATAGTAATATTACACTAATATTAAAATAACTTAAATTATCCTTATACTTATTATCTATATATCCTTATTCTAATTAATTATTAGCTCTAATTAGAATAAGAGTCATGGCTAGCTATAATTCTATAGTTCTATATTAATAACCTTAACATCTATTATAAATATATTATAATATTAGACTATTACATAATAATCTATCTAATTAATATTATAACTAATAGTTATTATTTAAATATAATAAGAGAAAACTAAGTAAAAGTAGTTTAACTAGATATTTCTTATTTAGAAGTATTCTTCTATTTATCTTATAATTAATTTAAACTGATAGAGTTTAGTAAATACCTATTTAAATCTCTAATAGAAATAGTAAATCTTCTTAAAGACTTAAATATTATAATAAGAGTTTTTATAATATTTAATTAAGTATTAAAAGAATATATTAATATTTTAATTATGTTAAAACCTTTATATTATATAAAGATTACTAATTTACATTTAAACTTTAAGTAGTAAACTAATCTATAGGAACTATTAGAAGTCTTCTAATCTTCTAATAAAAGTCCAATTAACTTCTAACTTATACCATGTAGTTATTTATAATATAGAAAAATAGAAAATATTATTATTAAAAAGAGTATTAATAAAAAATAGTTTCCTCTTTATATAAAATATTTATATTACCTATAGAGTTACTTTATAATCCTATTAGAATTATATAAAAACCTCTTAGAAAGATTAGTTTTTATCTTCTATTAAATTAGTTTACTATTATTTATTAGAACCCTTATTAAGAGTTCTAAAACATTAATTTCTATTATTACTTTTTACTATCTTCTATTTCTTTTATATAATCTACTGTTTACTATTAAGTTGAATTTAAATAAGAAGTTTATTAATATTCAAAGTTAAGTACAAGAAATACTTTAGTAATACTTTAATAGAATTATAATAAACTTCAAGAATTTACACTTAAAGTAAAACCTCTTTATTAAACTATAGAAGTAGTAGTTATATAGAGCCCTAATAGTAATATTCTATATAAGCCCTAAGGCTTAAGTCTATAATAAGTATTAATAATTTAAATAATAAGTTTAGAAATTCTCCTTAAGATAATAAATTTAATAATACTATTACATAATATTCAATATATTATAACTTTAAAAATAAAACTATTACTCTTTCTAAAAGATTAACAACTTTATTCTCTAATATGAATCTTATTATTTTCAATAGAAGTAAAATTATAAGAGTATCTTAAGATTAAGTAATATTTTATATTATTATTTAAAGTAAAACTTTTAGTAGTAGAATTATTAAGAAGGATAGTATTATAATATCTATATTTATATTTATATTTAAAAGCTATTACTGAAGTATTATTTCTTAAGGTATTTTATTTACTTTAAATATTACTAATTTCTCAACTATTGAGTACTTCTAGTTTACTATATTTAAATAGATAGGTAACTCTTTTATAATCCTTATACTTCTTTAAGGCGAATTAGTAATAGAATATTCTGATAATATCTCTCTATTTATTATATTTAGAATAATTAATATATCTATATTTCTTAATATTATAATAGTTTATATAATACTATATAATACTTTTTCTTTATTCTATTTTATAAATATAAACTACTTTAATATTATATTCAATAATACTTATAACTAGTTCTATTAAAGTAGAAAGATTATATTAATTATTTAAAAATAGAAATATCTATAAATATTCTTTAATAAGAAGAGAATAATTACTCCTATATACTTTATAGAGATAGAAATATAGAAACTCTATTATTAATTTAAATACCTAGTTATAATATACTTCTATAATATTTTTAATAGAATAGGATATCTAGTTAAATACTATATTTTTAAAGTATTTAAGAAGTATTATTACTAATATTAGATATATAACATAACGTTTTTATATTTTTATTCTACTATTTATAGTAATATTAATCTTAACTTTAAGATTATTATTAATATTATCTACATTCATAGCTATTTTATATTTTATATTATTATTGGTATAATAATATTTAATATTACTTAATGTATATTAAATATTTCAGTACTATTAATATAAGAGACGTTTAGAGTATATTAGATTGATATATATTAAAGTCTTTCTAATTTCATTACTATTAATATAGGTATAATGTTTCATTTTAAAAACTTCAGATTAGAAGTAAACACAATAGGATTAACAATCTGTATTATTCCTATTAAAATATATAATAATACTAATAAGGTTGAATAATATTATATATTTTTCTATTATATATATAAGATTTATAATAATAAAATACTTATTACTACTTAAGAAGTAT
>QAPG01000827.1:0-14372 GCA_004366825.1 Colletotrichum spinosum
ATTACTTTATTCCTACTAATAAACCTAATTTTATAAATATAAAAACTAATACTTCTTATTTTATAAGAAAGTATTATAGGAGGGGCCGATGGCTCGCTCTCTACTATAACTATTAGTAGATATATTACCTCTTAAATTACAACTTTAGCCCTCCTACCCCCCCTACTAATTACTATAGCTAGCCCCTAGTTAATCTAAAACTAAACCCCTCATAGCTATAGTAACTAATATACTTGCCCCGTATCAACTTTTTTAACAACAAATAACTAATAACTCCTTCTACAATAACCTCATACCTTTATACCCTTATACCCTTATAGCTATACATAATTCAAACATCTCGAGATATTTAATTACTACTAACTATAGGTATTCTATTCAAACATTTATCATAACCTTAATATCTACAACCTTAACATCTTTATTATAAATTAAATCCTACCTACTTTTAAGACGAAACTTTATACTATTAATACAAAAGTTCTCTACTATTAATATAAGTTAATTTATAATCTCTATATAAGTATAGTAAGACTCAGCTTACTCTTATTAGTAAATAATCTTAATATATTAAGTATAGTTAATATATGAATAATATTCATATAGATATAGATATTCTTAATATAGTTTAATAGTTTTTAAAATTCCTATAGTTATATTATTATAATATTCTAAAATATCTAGTAACTAGTATTATAGTAATATATTAATATTAGGGTATTATCTAATTGATACCTAGTTTCTAAATCTTTTAGCTTAGTATAGTATCTTATAGGATAACTAGACGATTTTCTTTTAAATATCTATAAGCTACTTATTAATTATAATATTTAGAATAGTTNAATCTAATAAACTAATAGTTTTAATTATAGGGGTTATAAGTAAATAGTATTATACTTATTTTATACTTTTCTTCTTATAAATAGCTATATAGATCTTAAGGGGATTTTAAATCTATTATAAAGAATATAGAAGAGTAATAGGTTATAGAATACCTAGCTTTTAATGTTCTATTTTATCTTATTTTTAAGAAGTTTAAAAAGATTCTTAACCTTATAATTTTAGTAGTTATTTTTAGCTATATATATTAAGCTCTAGTTTTAATAAAGTTCTCTTTATATAAGTTGTTATTATAAAGTCTTCTATTGCTATAGAATTGAATATTAGAACTAGAAGTATAATTATCTATAATAATAAGTAATTCTATTATTATTTTAACTAGTTATAAGCTAGTATTAGTATGAATACTATTATTAAGTAAATTCTATAGTTAAATCTATATATAGAGTGAAGAGTTTAGATATTATTCTAAGTATAGAGTAAAAGTAACTAAATAATTAAAATTAACTACTAGCTGCTTTATTAAATTGTTAGTAATTATATTAGTATTTTGATTTTACTATTATTTCTAAGACTTTAGATTATAAGTTTTGACTTCTTATATATCTTTTTAGTATCTTTATTCTTAATTTTATTAATAATATAAGATTTAAAATACTTATAATTCTTATAAAAAGTAGAGTTATAGTAAGTAAGTTTTATAATACTATTAATTATAATACTTTTAATTTCCTTTTTAATTAATTCTTTAAATAGTTATCTTAGTATTATAATAATACTTTTTTAGTTAAGTTAGATATTAATATTATATCTAATTATTCTTTGGCTACAGAGTATACTATAAAGTAAACTTCTTAACTAAAGTCTAAGGAAAATCAACTATTTCTATAAATTCTAAGACTTAAAATTAGTTAGATTTAAGAAATTGAAATTTAAGGTAAAGTATTACTAACTATTTTAATAGGGAAGGCATCATAATTACTAATAATGATAAGATTACTATTATTATAATAATAGTAATTTATAGCATTTATCAAGTATTCTAAAGTTCTAAAGGGAAAACTATAGATAGAATTAAGATATTACTCTAAGAGTATATATTTCTATATAATATTAAATCTCCTATTATAGTAATATAACCTTTTATAGATTTCTTGAAGATATTCTTAAATATTAATATTTTAAAGATAAAATTTAATAACATCTCTTAATGAATCTTTAAATATAATTCTATAACTATAAGTTAAAACTTTTAAGGATTATAAAACAGTTTGAAAATATATATCTTATTATATATAATAAAGATGTAATATAAGCTTTACTAGCTAGCTTTCTCTTGCTATATATATATAAAAGGAATTAGAATAAAAAAGTTATAATTTGAGAAGTATTAAGATTATTATATATTATTAAAATAGTATTAATAATATATTTAGTATACTTATAATAAATCTCTTTAGTAGTTTTATATATAGTATAAGCCTAAGTAATAATACTTAGATAAAGAGCTAAATCTTTTATAAAGCGGGAATATACTCTCAAAACAAGCAAAGTAAATATAAAGCTATTTATCCTAGTAATATTATTAATTACTTTATATATTACCTAAAATATACTTATTAAGTGATAATAGGTATTTAATAATAATAGATCTGATATATATAGTAGAAGAATATATAGTAGTGTTTAATCTTACTAATATTATTATATATTTTAATTAGAATAATATAGACTATTAATCCTATTATTTATACTTCTAATTTAAAGTTTTTAAATCGAGATATTTTACTTATATTAATAATAAAATTAGGAAAGCCTTAGTATATATTAATTTAGTATATTTTCAAAGCCTCTTATATTACCTTTACGAAGATATTTAGTAAAGGTGAAGTAGTATTAAATACTATTATAATATTAATAATATAAAATATAGAGCGGCTATTAATATAAATAATATTGATAATAATCTTAAAGTTAAAGTTAATATTACTATAGATAGTAAAATAAAAGTATAAAGGGGTTATACTATATATTTAATACTAGTAATAATACTTCTTAAGTATTTTAAAAATATAATATTCAACTAGATGTCTTACCTTATTGAGGATATTATAGAAGTATATAACAATTAGATATTTAAAATAATAGTGAAGTCTTTATATTTCTATCTCGATAAAATATATAGAAGTAATTATTCTCTCCTCATTGAAAAGTATCTATAGATACTTCTACTTTTAAATAATTAGTATAATTGTTTATTTTGATAGAACCAGTTATAAATATTCTTAAATATGATATTAAGGCGATTTATATCTATAAAGTAAAATAAGAAAGAGGTGTTATATAATGTTATATAAAATATAATAATACTAAGGGGTATAAATATATTAATTATACAAAGTATAATAATTAGTAAAATATTAGTAAAATATATTATTACTAATTTACTTTTTAGAAAGATAAGACTTATAGAAAGATTAACTATTTATTAGAATATAGTGAACTAAAAACATCGAATAATTAAAAAGCTAGTTATACTTAAGTTAGATAAAATACATTAATAGAGTATTATTTAAATAGTTACCTTCAAATATAATATGAATATAAAAGCTATAATACTATTTTTCGTAGTACTTCTAGTACTAGAAATACCACTTTAAGTAAAAATATAAAGTATTACTTAGTCTTAGAAAATTCTTATAATTTTACTTCTTCTAAAAGTAATAAAGTCTTCACTAAAGAATAATATTAAAAACTATTTAGAAAAAGCAGTAGTCTTATTTTTGAAGTTATAATATATTTAACGTTATATAATAATATTATTAAGCTTATAATCTCAAGGGGAGTCTTTAAGATTATTATCCAAATTATCAATACCTTGATAATCTATATACAAAACTAGTATATTATTATAGAATATACTTTAGGATTAATATTTAATTTAAACTAATTAAATAAAATATACTTTCCCTTAAAAGTATATCTTATAAATTAATGACTTATTATACTATATATATAATACTTTTTACTTAAATAGCTATATATAGCTATATAAAGAGAATAAGCTCTTTTTAGTATAGATAGATATAAGTACTATGAAGCAGTATAAATAGAAGATTAAATATTTCATAATATAGTATTTTAAAAATATTCTTAAAGGGAATTATATATATGATTAATTTAGAATTAATTATTAACTTATTTCTATTCATTATTTCCACTATTGTAAATATATTATAACTTTGAGATTAATATAGTATTACTTATAACTAATTATAATTAATTACAGAAACTCTAAAGTATTACTATAGGGCTAAAGAGAGCTAAATAGTATTTAAATATACTATAATATATACTTATAAGTTAGAAGCAGAATATTATATCTATATAGATATTCAATAAAAAGGCTTTCTAGATATATATAAGTCTGAATATAAAAGCCTTAAAAACTTCCTTCTTTTTAAAGTTTTTAACTACAATACTTCAAAAAGTAGTATTTTACTAATTAGAGAAATATAATTACTAATATTTGTTATTTTCAAAGTAGTTTTTAATATAGCGAGTTATCTATGCAAACTATAAATTAAAACTAATATTACTTGAGTATTTAAAGTAATACTTAAGAACCTAATCTTTTAGTATAATTAAAAATATACTAACTTATATATAGTATAAGATACTAAGCTTAAGGTAATAATTACAAAAGTTATAGATCTTTATCTTAAATATATTATATAAACCTCTACTATACTTTATACTTTTATTATATAGCTTTATGAGATTTGCAGTATATTTAACTAAAATATTATGAAATAGGATACTAGAAGTAAGATATAAGAAATATTCAAAATATATAAATTATTCTTAGCTATAGTTTTAATAGTCTTTTTAATACTAGAGAAACTCTAAGATAATTAAATAAGAAGTTCATAAGATTGATTATTATAATGAAGATCTTCTATCTTATATTATTATAGTTATATTAAAAGTCTTTAATCTATCTAAAGTTATATACTTCTTAGGACTTTTTAAAAGAAGTTATATTTAGTAGTTAGCTCTTATCTTATTTATCCTATAGATACTACTAGTACTAAGGAACTATTTAAATAGAAAAAACTTCAAGTAGTAAATATAGTTAGTTAATATAATAACTAATAAATAGGAAAAGTATAAACCTATCTATTATAATTATTTCTTTAGAAGATTATAGTTATATAATATTAATACTAGCTAGCTAGTAATACCTATTACTAGCTATTAATAGTTACTAGCTATTAATAGCTATTAGTAAGAGCTAATAGCTAGTAGTAGTTACTATATATAGTTTATATAACTAGTAGGAATACTAGTTGTAGTTACTTGCTGTAGGATTCGAATCTACTACTCTTGCTGTAATAGTAAAAGCTAGCTAGATATTAAACTACTACGTCAAGCGGGATCCTATCTTATACTATAGATATATAAACTACTGAAATTAACTATAGATATCTCTTCTTAATATTTTATTATAAATATACTACTAGTATTATATATTTAACTTTAAGTTAAGTATTATAAAAGGATAATATAAAATCTAATTCTTCTAATATAAAATTATTAATCTATTTAGAATACTTCTTAAAATTACTTTTAAAACTAAGATAGTATTTTAGAATTTATTTAAGCTCCTTATCAGTCTATAAAGTAAGTTCTTATTATTGAGATAATTAGTATAAAACTATAGAAATTTAATTATTATCTATATTAATTTTAATACTATAAGCTATAAAATAATCCTTAAAATTATATATTACAGAAATACTAATAAATCATTAAACTGCGATAAGCTAATCCTTAAAATTACTTTTAAACTTCTAAAACAATTCTAAACTATAAAATCTTATATAAATATAAAGGGCTATTTAATAAGTTAAATAAGTAGAGACTTTTATGAAAAATTTATCTATAATATCTTTATACTTAAGATTAGGGATTAAGCTAAAAAGTATTAGATTAAAGTATTCATAAAACTTTATAGGGATAGGGACGCCTAAAAGTACTATTATTATAAGTATAAAAATATTTAAGAGAAGCGTCTCACCTATAGAGGTTAATTTGGATATTATTATAAAAGCGAGAGGGGTATTAGAAGAGTTTTCAAGAAGCTATATCGGTCTCTCAAAGTATTAAAACTAGAAATACTATAAATCTCCAAGATTAAAACTTTAGTAATAATTTAAAAAGAGTTATTACATTTACTAAATATATTTTAATAAGTAACTGTTATTAGTATATATTAACTTCCTAATAATACTATAAGGAATACCTCATTTTAAAACTAAATTTGATATAATTATTCATATCTTGTTAGTAGCTATTTATAAAAAGTTAATATATAATTCAGAAGTTCCTAGTGAAGTCTTAGAATAGGGAAGGTTTAAAGTATCTAAATAATAAATCTCATAATCCTTCGTCTCATATAGACCTTCAGTATAGATTTTTATAATTACTTCTTCTATTATAATAAGCCTTACTAATTTATAATATAATAATAATAGAAAGATTAACTATTAACTAGTATTGATTTATCTAGAGGGTAATATATACTATATATAATCTTACTATATAAATATAAAGTAATATTCTAGTCATTTATTATTATTATTCTTATATTATATAATATATAGTACTATATAAAACTCTAGATCTATAGTATAGGAATTACTTACTAATTACTATATATTTAGCTACAGTTAACACTAGATACTTAATATCTATCGCCAATGGGGCGTAAAAAGCATACTACTATATATATAGTAGTATATATAGTTACTACATACCTTATAGCATAACGCAGCCGACAATTATATATATTTAATTTAACTATTTATGTTGATATTTATGAGTTTTTAAAGTATAGAGATTATAGAGAAATATATAGACTTTGAGGCTTGTTTCTATAGAATCTGTAATATTTCTTATATAAATCTGTTTAGTAATATCTACTCGGAATTATTAACTCTTCTTCTAGTTTATTCTCATATAAATAAAACTTTTAAAATATCTAATCTAGATAATATAAAAGCTATTCAATATTACCCAGCTTTTAAAAAGTTATTTAAGAGTAATTCTTAAAGAAACTTTAAAGAAAAACTTTAGTAAATCGTTATTTTGGAGTTAAAATAGTTTTATAAGTTATAAATCTTAGTTTTTACTTAAAATATATTATATTAAACGAACTACTAATTACTTCTTTCATAAACTTAAGAATAGATATTTCTAGTACATATTCTAATGTTCAAAGTATATATAATTTTCATAATATATATTCTTCAATCTAGAAGCTTTTTAGTATAGTAAAACCTTTCATTGTTATATATAGTTATAAGGTAAATTATAATATATATATATATATATATATATATATATATATGTTTTATTAAAATATAATTATCTCTATTATATAAAGCTCTACTTTAAGTAGTTTAAATAGGGTAAAGTTTATAGAAATAGCGCTAGGATCTAAGGTTTAACTAGTATAAACTCCACCTCTCGAGCGCGTTATTCCTGACAGCAGCGTCTAAATAACTGCTACCAGTCCAATCCCGGATGCCTCCCGTTCTGTCGCATGCTGTTCGCGACCTGTATTTCCCCTGAGTTCGGCCTCTATGAGACTATGAGAGCGCGTGCACTACCTAGTAGGTAATTTGTTCGATTACTCGTTTCTGCCTTCGGATTGCGGACGGGACTGGGTTTTCCCATATTTTGCCCACAATCAACCAACCTCATTTGTACGTGATTCCGACCAAAATCACAGGTCCCCCGACTGAGCTGTCACAAGCTCACCTTCTCTTGTGCTAGCCTCTCATTATTTGTACTGGGTCTTGAGAAGACGCCTGAGTCTCCCCAAGATGATGCTTCTGCTGCCGAGGAGGCTCTGTGTATCTCAGAGACGATTATCTTTCAGTCTTAACTGCTATCAGTCTCGCCACATTCTATTGGTGAGACACTGGCGATGCGGGTCAATCTGGGCGCTGTGACCTTGCTTGCTAACACGCATACAGACTATTGGACGCGGCTATCGCGTGGATCATGGCAGGAATCGTTTGTCTGCTCTTTGGACGCCGACCGGTGGCCTAACCGCCGGACAGGATGAGGGTACCTCCAGCAGAACCATACTCTCTATGCCAATTCTTGCTAATTGCGTTGCCTCCAGGCGCTCATGACAAGCTTGTCCGAGCAGGTTTTCTCAGGCAGGTGCGTCACTGCTGCCATGGCATGGCGGTGCGTCATGTTCAATTCCTCTTCCACTCTGACGAAAGTCTAGTCTCATTCGGGCATCTTCCATATCCTCCCCCTCGGAAGACGCGTCCAAGCAAAGCTCGAAAATTTGATTGACCACTACATGAAGCAGCTAGGTGAGAGTTAGTTATTGCGTACGTCGTCAATGGTCGTCTAAATGCCATGTTGCAGGGGCCTCAAAAGTTGCATTATCGACGATTACATCCAAAGAGTTATGGCTCAAGAGCGGTCGCTTCGCCCAGCTGGAATCCGAGGCACGTCCGTTGACAGCAGGGCCTTGCAGACCATCATCCACGCTGACATTGTCACTAGTTATTTGCTTTTGAAGATCGCAAGGGCTCTGAATATATGCTATCACCCACGCATGAGGAAGAAATCACGTCTCTTGTCGCAAGCTCAGTAAAGTCATACAAGGACCTACCTCTACGGCTCTACCAGATTAGTGAGCCAGCGGCATCCTTATTTGGTATATGCATGAACTTACCAGCAGTGTAAGCTCGCAAGTTCCGTGACGAGCTGCGTCCGCGACACGGCCTTCTTCGAACCCGAGAATTCACCATGAAGGATCTGTACACCTTTGACGTCTCGCGTGAGGCAGCGTTAGAGACATACTCGAACGTGCAGACAATTTATGCTGCCCTCTTCGACGCGCTCAAGTTGCCCATCATGGTCGCCCAAGCGAGTTCCGGTGATATGGGGGGTGACCTTAGTCACGAGTATCATCTACCAACTCCAGTTGGCGAGGATACCATCATAGCTTGCAACAGCTGTGCCTATGCCGCGAACGCCGAAGTTGCGCAGTCACGACCTCGTCTTGTCTGCGACGAGGCTAGGTCGGGCGATAAAATTACGGCGGCATCTGCTGGGCGTGAGAAATTGGGAGTTTGGCGGGGTATCAGCAAAGACCGCCTCACTCTGGTCAATGTTTGGTTCCCGGAGCGAATTCAGTGTGGTTCGAACATGACTGAGCCTCGGCAAGGTTTAGTCAGTATTCCTGCGATTCAATCCATCGTCCCAGATTTGGATACGAGCATCGATAATGCTCTGCAACTATGGGCAGACGCTGCCACTGCTACGGTCGTGGAGGGGCAGGGCGGCAGCCGGCAACTGAAACTGGTCAACCTCGTTGATGTTAGGCTGGAAAGCGTGCAAGACATCTTTGTGCAACATGAGAACATGGTTTGGCCTCTGAGCCAGCCTGGGGAACGAAAGCCGCAGCTGAATTTCCTGACAGTCACGCAAAGTGCCATCGGCGAAGGGCTGAATTTGCTTGCTGCTCGTACTGGTGACGCATGTCCCTGTTGCAAAGATGGTGTTCTGACCCTGAAAAGAGCTCTTGAGGTGGGCCATACCTTCCACTTAGGGTCAAGGTATTCAGAACCTCTCGGAGCTTCAATTACCCTACCGATCGCTGCCAAAAAAGGGGAGGGTGAGGGTGGCATCGCCGAGGAGACAAAGCCAATGCAAATGGGTTGCCATGGGATCGGCGTGTCTCGGTTGATTGGGGCGGTGGTTGAGCATTTGGCGGACGACAAAGGGTTGCAATGGCCTCGTGCTATCGCTCCATACGAAGTCGTCCTTGTGCCCACAACGCAGCTAACCGAAGAAGGTGAAAGGGTATATGATGAGCTGGCATTGTTCCAGACGAAATCGGAAAGTATAGATGTCGTGCTTGACGACCGCAGGGTGCCCTTTGGTTGGAAGATGAGAGATGCTGATTTGGTTGGTTATCCGGTTGTGGTGGTCATTGGCAGGGCGTGGAAGGAGGCCGGAAGATGCGAATTGCAATGCAGGAGGCTAGGCGTCAAGGAGACAGTAGCGTTGGACGATATCCGTGATCGCATTCTAGAACTTCTTCGGCAGCTTTAGGATGAAAGCAGCAGAGAAAGCAACTGATATTCCGAATTGTTCCTAATAACATGTATCTATAAACTAGTATAAAGACTATAATTAGAGTATTGAAGGCGGCTAAAATATAAGTAAGAGTTTAAATTATATCGTTATTGGCTGTATAATAGCTAGATTTCAATACTAATATTCTAGTAATTATAAAGACTTATAATCAAAAATTATATATATATATATATATTAAAGTTTTTAGTATATTCTGCTATCTATATTATAGATACTTTCTAGTTTTTTATAAGTTATTTGTAATCTTCTTTATCTATAAATAGTGTTAATCATTTCTTTATATTTATTTTACATACTACTTAATATAGTAGTTTAATATTTGGCTAGCTTTTGCTACTTTATAATAAAACTAGTAAGTTTAAGTCCTATAGTAAGTAACTATAACTAGTCTTCCTATTAGTTATATAAATTGATTATAATAACTACTATCAGTTATTAGCTTTTACTAATAGCTATTAATAGCTAGTGAATATTTATAGCTAGTAAAAGATATTACTAGCTAGCTAGTATTTAGTATTATAACTTTACTATAATTTTTAATAGAATAACTATAGTAGATAGGTCTATACTTTCTCTATTTATTACTTATTATATTAACTAACTATATTTACTACTTTAGGTTTTAGAAAAATTTAATAACCCTATAGCCTTAATAGTCACTTTGAACTATATATATTAAGCTCTAGTTTCATTAGAGCTCTCTCTATATAAATTATTACCTTAAGGTCTTCTATTACTATAGAGTTAAATATTAGAACTAGGAATATAATTATCTATAAGAATAGGTAATTCTATAATTATTTTAACTAGTTATAGGCTAGTTCTAATATAAATATTATTATTAGGTAAAATTTATAGTTAAATCTATATATAAAGTAAAAAGCTTAGATATTATTCTGGGTATAGAGTAAAAGTAATTAAACTACTTTAGGTTTCTTTTATTTAAATAGTTTCTCAGTACTAATATTAAAAGATTTATAAAGTAAGAGCTAACTATTAGATAAAGTTTTTTTTTAAAAGCTTTGAAGAAGGTTTATAACTTTAAAATAGATTAAAGATGTTTAATATAATTATAGATATCTGTTTTATAATATAGTTAAAGTAATTATAATAAATAGTTATTTATTATTTAATAGAATATTTAGATACTACTAATATCTAGCGAGTATTTGAATGAAAAGGATTTTGAATAATAATTAGTATTAGTTAATATAATAACTAATATAGAGAAAATATGTTTATAATAATATATAAATTTATTATAATTTTATAAGGATATACTAATAGAACTACGTAGTACGCCTAGTAACTAGCTAGGTATAGTTACTAAGGTACTAAAAAGAGTTTTCAACTAGAGGATTATAATTTAGATCTATTAGATAATAGTCTACATAATAATATAAACCCTATTTATATATTTAACCTTTTCCTAATTAACGCTTTTAGTTATACTCTTATAATTCTATTACTTCTATTTAGTTCTTTAAATAACTAGTATAAATAAAGATATTAAGTAGTAACTATTTCTATAGAGAATAGCTACCTTATAGGTATAGACTTAATATAAGCTTTAATAAACTTTAATAATTAATATTTAATTTAGTAGAAGTATATAGTAAGACTATTAATATCATACTATATTATTACTAAGAGTTAAATAAACTAAATAGTAATAATAATAAGGTAATAACCCTTAAGGAAGATACTTTTAAAAGCAAATATTTATTATATACTATTTAAAAACGGCTTAAGGTTTAGTATTAATATAAATTCTTATTAATAATATATTAGCGAAATTAACATAAGAAACTTATTAGAAGACTTTATATAAAATATATCTTAAGGAGGGGAATACTTACTTCTTAATATAAAAAGAAGGGGATATTAATTTCTATTATAATTCTTAAGCCTTAATAGTTATTATTCCCTTAGTAATTAATACTTAGATTTAATAAGTAATGCCAATCATTATTCCTATTACTATTCCTACTAATATTAGACCTAATAAATAGTATAGGAAACATATTTGAAATTATATAATTCTAAATAGTAATATATTAAGAATAAATATAGAAGTAATAGGAAACCCATAAGAAGTAGATTATAACTTTTATCTAATAGCTAGTTCAATAATTAGTAATATTTAAACTACCTAAAGATTAGGAAAAGCTACTTTTATATAACTATAAAATAATAAGAGAAGAATTTATAGTTAAATAAGTTAATAATCAGATTATAGCTATTAAAAATAGCTATTAAATCTAACTAAGTAGTATAATTAACTAATAGATCTAATAAATACTTATAAAATTAGTATTCTAATTCTAGACAGAATAAAGAAAGTATAAGGCTAGCCTAGAGGATAATTCTATTTAAGCTAATTTTATTATATTTATTTACTAATAACATATTAATTTAGAAATATAAGAAAAGTTATATAAGTAGAAACCTAGAGAAGTATAATAAGAAGAATACTAATTATGTATATAGTATCATACTAAATAAGTAATATTATATTAAAACTTAAATATATCTAATTCTAAGTAGAACAAGAGAGAAGCTTTTATCTATTTCTATTAATTATACTTAGGTTTAAAAAGAGAGATAGAAAAATTTAAAATCCTAATTCTAAAAACCAGAGATATTATAATAGAAGTTAAAAGATTATAGGAATTCTAATAGTATTATACTAATAAATTAATATAAAATAAGAAATATAAGTATTTAGATATAGATTTATAGTTTTTCTAATTATTCTTATTATTATAACAAGTAAGATAAATAAGACTATTAGTTTTAATAATATTAAATAGTTACTAATAGGATATTAGTAGATTAAGTAATACTATACTTATCTTAAGATAGAGAACTATATATATATTAACTATATTATAATTTATAAGAATATACTTTTTTATAGTAAAATAAGATATAAAACTTTAAATCATAAGAATAAGATAAATATAAATATAATATTAATAACTATTTAAAAATAAAGTATTATAAAGTCTTATATTTTAGTTTAAACTATTAATACTAGCCTTTATATTAAAGAAATCTAAAGAAATAAATAGATATAGAAATAGAACTAATAGTCTTTATATTAACTAAAGAATTAATCCTTATAAGAAAAATAACTAAAAATCTAGTAATTATTCTCTAAAGTATTGAAAAGATAGCAGTAATAATAGATATAAACTTATATTTATAAATAGACCTTATTAGTAAGTAATTAGTTATACTACTAGGATTAGTCTTAATTAAAGTAATTATATTTATTTTAGAAAGGTTTAATAGTTTAATATTAGAACTAAAGGAATTATATTAAATAATATTCTTCCTTATAGATTTAAATAGTTACTTATAGAAATTATACTCATTATTTATTAGTACTTACTAATAAGAAAGATATATAGATTTCTTATTCAAATAGTATTCTATAAGTTAAAAGAATATTATAATAAATACTTAGATAAATACTTAGTTTTAAAAATTATACTAGCTATTTACTAATATTTATTAATGAAAAAGATATATAGATTTCTTATTCAAATAGTATTCTATAAGTTAAAAGAATATTATAATAAATACTTAGATAAATACTTAGTTTTATAAATATATATTTATTATTTAACTAGAAGTACTTACTTAAGAAATCATTAAGACTAATAAGACTACTTATATATTATATATGAATAAAATATAAAAAGATCTTAAAACTTATATAGAAATATTTAGAAAAAAAGATAAAGTTATTATAATTATAGATATTTTTAAGAAACTTATAAGTAAGTAAAGAGTATTTAATAAAATCACAATAAAATTAGTTTTAGTTTTTAAAAGTATCAAATATATTTTTAATTTAGAATTAGATAGAAAACTATTTTATAGGCTTATATATCTATTAAATAAGTAGTAGTTAGAAGAATTAAAAGTATATATTATAGAGAATTTAGTAATGGGATATACATAGCTATCTATAAGTAAAATTAATATATTAATCTTTTTTATATTAAAAAGATAGTCTTTTATATTTCTATATTAACTATAGAAACTTTAATAAAATTACAATTAAGAACTAATATTTCTTATTATTAATAAGTAAGCTTTTAGATAAACTCTAAAGAGTAATATAGATTTTGAAAATTAATCTTAAAAATACTTATTATTATATTAAGATTAAGTTAGAAAGGTATTAGAAAATAATATTTAGAATATAATATAATTACTATAATTATATAGTAATACTATTTAGTCTTACTAATATATTAGTAATTGTCTAAATATATATAAACTATATACTTATTAGTTTAATTAATATATACTATATATTATAT
>QAPG01000828.1:0-13950 GCA_004366825.1 Colletotrichum spinosum
CTAGTTTAATTAATATATATTATATAGTATATATAAATAATATTATAATATATATAATAAGTATTAGAAAGAATTATATTAAAATATTATTATAAATACTTACTAGAGTATATAAAATATATCTTTTTATTAAGTTTTCTAAATATAAGCTTTATATAGAAGAAATAAGCTTTCTAAATTATATAATTATTTAGAAAGGAGTTAAAATAGATTTAATAGGAACTTTATCTATTATTAAATAGAAGTTACTAGAAATATTTTAAAGAAGTTTAAGTATTCTTAAATTTCTATAATTTTACTATAAGTTTATTACTAATTACTTAAGAGTAATAATATTATATATAATACTTTTGAAAGAGAAAACTAAAAAGAAAGTCTTCTTATAATTATCAGGTGTAAATTCTATTTTCTTAGTATTATGAGATACTTTCTATTGAGTAATTATGTTTTAATATTAAAACCTTATCAGGGATATTAAAGTAGAAATAGATATATTACAATATGTAATCTTAAGTATTTCATTATAAAAAGTAGAAAGCTAGTAGTAATTAGTTACTTACTATTTGAATAAATTTAATTAGATAGAATGGAAGTAGAAGATAAGTTAATAAGAGTTTCTTATTATTATTACAAATCTTAATTATTAGTAGTATTATTTAATAGGATTCTTAAAGAAGTTTATAGTTTTGATAGATTATTAAATCTTAATAGGTATTATTATAATACTAATATAGGACTTTTAGGAAAGGCTTATTTATTGGATTTATAGGTTTTTTAATATTTGACTTTGATTTAGAATATTAACCTAAAGCTATTAATCTAATCGATAGACTGTCTAGATAGTTAGATTATATTAAAAAGGAAGTAGAATATTAGAATATATTATTAGTATTTATAAATAAGTTATAACTTATTAAGTTATTATTAGTAGACGCCTATCAGAAGGTTATTAAAATTAAGATAAGATTAAGAGTTAGTAAAAGTTTATATTTAAATAATATAAGTATTAGAAAAGTACTTTAATATAGAAGTTAGATTTAGAAGTAGAAGATATTTTACTTTTCAATAGTATTTTTAGAGATATTAAAAATATAGTAATATTTATAACTATAGTTATTTATAATAGAGAAATAAATGAGGTGATAGAAAATACCTAGTAAATACTAGTAAGTAGAGAAAACTTATAAAACAATAAAATTATCATTTTAATATAATATATCCTATATTTAATAGTAAGGAGTTTTATAAAAGATAAAATAGTATATTCTATATATTATTTTAAAGATATTAAATAAGGTATTAAAAAGCTATAGATTGGTAATAAACATTACTAAATATATATAGAAAAGGTCTAAAGAATAACTAGTAAGTAGAAGGGATTATAAAAAGCTAGACCTAGGCTTATTCAACTATAAATAGTATAAAATACTATTTATTTAGAACTAAGGAGTAAAAGAGAAGCCTTTATAAATATTTAGAAAAATCTATATATATAGTACTACTATAAGCTTATTAAAACCCCACCTAAACGAAAGGGTTAATATTAAATACCTAAGTATAGCCCCAACTAATTATCTAAATATAGTTTCTAATATTACCCCCTTCTTCTCCTACTATTATTTAGCTAAAAGCTATAAGTTAAATTATTATTATTATTTATAATTAGCCTAAATATCCTTTTGAATTATTCTAGAGCTACTATATCTATTATAATATTAACTAATTTTTATATTAGATATATATAGCTTTTCTATTTAATAAAAACTTCTTAGTAATACTTTCTACTTACTTAATTAATCTTTTTAGTAAGAATATCTTTAACTAACTACTTAGCCTTCTTATTATTATTTACTAATAGTAATAGCTAGGTATTAATAACTACTTATTTAAATAGGAGGTAAGTAGTAGCTTTTTAGAAGACATCTATATAAAACTATGAGTAAATAGACCTTAGTGTATCTAGCTTAATAATATATAGTAATAAGGCCTTTACTACTATACATTTATAATATAATTAAACTAAGCTTTCGTTTAGCTTTAGTAGCTTATAGTTAGAGATATTTAACTATATTCTATTATTAATTTAATATTAATCTATAGGGGATTAAATCTTATTTACCTAAGCTTCTAATTTCTATTGAATAGTTGCTATTTTAGTATAGATATATATTATTATTAAGTATATTTTTTTAACTAACTAGTAGGTAGTACTTTTACTACTACTAAGTACTAGTACTATCTCCTTAATTATTAGGTTAGAGTTAATATCATAACTATAATCTATAAAGAAAAATATAGTTCTTATAGTATTATACTACTAGTTATAAAAAACCAACTATATAATAAATACTAAGTCTTCCTAATTATTTCATAATTAATATATAAATACTTTTAGAACTATTTAAATCTCCTAATTATACTACTTTATAATCCTATCTATTTATAAATAATACTTAGTACTTAATAAGTATATAATACTTATTAGCTAGTAGAACTCTTTCTAGAAGTAATTTACTTAGTTAAACTTTCTATTATTTATTATAGAATATACTATATTATAAAACTTAAAATAATAACTAAAGAACTACTAAATATATACTTCTACTTCTATAGTATTTATTTCTTCTAATATAGAAGTCTTATCTAATTAGTCTATAATAACCTAGAGGTAATAACTACTTTATCTTTTCATAAAGGATAGATTAATAAGAAAATCTATTAATAGATTAAAGTATAACTAATTAGATATTAAGAAGAACTTTAAAAACTCCTTTTTTACTTACTTCTAAATATAAATTCCCTTATATATATTATAATTATATATAAATTGATGGATATTCTATAATTATCTAAACTAGTAAAACTAATAACTTATAATCACTAATATACTATTACACCTTAAGTAACCTATAGAGAAAGAGTTATATAATTCCTATACTAGTTTAATCCCAAGCTTATTAAAAAAGCTGTTACTTTTTTTACTATTTAATATTTAGAATCTATTTCTAAAAATAAGCTACCTTATTATATCAAGAATATATTTAGTAATTTAGACTTTAATATAGAAATTAGGAGGAAAGCTATATTCCTCCTATTAAACTATTATAAAAGCCTACTAATATATAGAATCCTTCTTAGTAATATAATTCTATATTTCTTATAAGTCTAATCTCCCCTTAAAAACCTAAGTATTAGTAATACTTATATATCCTACTTAGAGTTTTATAAAAATAGTAGTATTTAGGATAAATTGTATTATTTTTTCCTATTACTTCTTATTATTTTATTCTCTAGAAATATATTATTCTTTCTTAAAAAATATATAGAAAACTACTATTCAGACACCTAACTAATACTTAAAATAGAAATTATATTAACATAACTCTTCTACTTACTAACTCTACTTCTCTATAAATTACTACTTCTTTATAAAGTATTTAAAACCCTTATAATTAATAAGAATTTCAAACTTCCTAATATTCTATAGTTCTACTTTTTATATTCATAAATAAACTAATATTATAAAGAGTTCTTTATTATAAATAAAATAGTTAAACTCTATAAGAATTAGGTATTAGGAGTAAAAAGCTACTAAATACTTTATTTTAACTTTATTATCTTAAGTTAATATAGAAAGGCTGATAGTTCGTTCTCTATTGCAACTATTAGTAGATATATTACCCCCTAAAGTATAACTTTAGCCCTCCTACCCCCTTACTAATTACTATAGCTAGCCTTAGTTAATCTAAAGCTAAACCCCTTATAATTATAATAGCTAGTATACCTACTTTATATCAACTTTCTATAAATAATAAATAACTAATAACTCCTTCTATAATAATTTTATATTCCTATACCCTCTCGCTTTTACGCCTTTATAACTATTAATATATAGTTTAAACATCTTAAAACATTTAATTACTACTAACTATAAATACTCTATTTAAATATTTATCACAACCTTAATATCTATAATCTTAGTATTCTTATTATAGACTAAACCCTACTTACTCTTAAGATAAAACTTTATATTACTAATATAAAAGTTCTCTACTACTAATATAAGCTAATTTATAATTTCTATATAAGTATAATAAGACTCAGCTTGGTCTTATTAGGAAATAACCTTAATATATTAAGTATAACTAATATATAAATAAAACGTAACTAAATATAGATATTCTTAGTATAATTAAATAACTTTTAAACCCCTTATAATTATATTACTATAATATTCCAAAGTATCTAATAACTAGTATTAGAATAATATATTGATATTAAAATATTATTTAATTGATACTTAATCTCTAAAATCTTTAATTTAGTATAATACTTTATAAGATAACTAGATATTTATTTTTTAAATCTCTATACGCTACTTATTAATTATAACTTTTCAAATAATTCTATTAAAGCTTAATTTAATAAACTAATTACTTTAATTATAAGAGTTATAGGTAAATATTACTATACTTATTTTATACTTCTCTTCTAATAGGTAGCTATATAGATTTTAAGAGGATTTCAAATCTATTATAAAAGTATAAATATAGAAAAGCGATAGGTTATAAAACGCCTAGCTCTTATAAGTATTCTATTTTATTCTATTTTTAAAAAGTTTAAAAAGGTTCTCAACTTTATAACCTTAGTAATTATTCTTAGCTATATATATCAAGCCCTAACCTTAATAAGGTTCTTCCTATATAGATTATTACTATAAGCTCTTCTACTACTATAGGGTTAAATATTAGAACTAGAAGTATAATTATTTATAATAATAGGTAATTTCATTATTATTTTAACTAGTTATAAGCTAGTATTAATATAAATACTCTTATTAAATAAGACTTATAGTTAAATCTATATATAAGGTAAAAGCCTTAGATACTATTCTAAATATAGAGTAAAAATAACTAAATCTTAAGTTTATATACTACTTAAAGTAAATTTAGAATAGTTAATTTCTATTATAATAAGAATATTAAAATTAAATATCTAAAAGACTAATTCTATAGTAAAAAAGCAATTTAATATAAAAGAAACTTCCTACTATTTTAGTCTATAGTTAAAAAGTATATATTTTTAGGTTAGATAGTTTAGAGATTCTATAATAATACTATACTATAATATAAAAACCTTATAATAATTTATGAATCTAAGATAATTATAAATACCTTTCAATAACCTAAGAAGCAGCTAATCAATAATGACCTCTAATTTCTCTAAATTATATAGGAAACTTTTCCTAACTAACATAATACACCCCATATACTAAACTATTATAATAGAAAACTTATACTTCTTAAAGTCTAGTTTTAAACCTATATCAATAAGATAGCTAAATACTTAGTAAACCTTCTTCTTATATTCTTATTATATTCTATTAGTATAAATACAACTATTGTTTATATGTATTATAATAAAATCATCTAGGAATTACTATAAATACCTATGAATATACCATTAAAATATAATAGGAATACTAGTAAGCCTAAAAGGGTATACTATTTATTTAAAAAAAACTATAATATATCTAGAAAGCTATTTTCTCCTAATTAACTTTATCAATCTAAATCTTATAGAATATAATAATAATATCAAACTTAATATACTAATAAGCTATAGTAAACCCTTAGAAAGTCTCTAATATAAAAAAAGAGAATAATAATCCTTCTTTATAATTATATTAAGAATTCTATAATTTGTATAGAAATATATCTTTCTACTAAACTTCCTTATAAAAAGGATTAAAATACTAATAGAAAAACTACTGATTTTAATAAACTTTATATTAAAGAAGTCTTATGAAATCTTTTTGAATATTAAAAGTTCTTCTTATAATATATTATAAAGAAATCTTTATGAGAAATTAGATTCTTATTCCTTATTATTAGAAATTAATAACATATAATAGATTATTTCTAATTAGCTAAGGGGTGATTAATATATTATACTTAAGTAGAAGAAGTCTAGGATTTCTTTTAAGATATTTATAAAACTATAATCCTTTAAGTCTACTTCTACTTTTAAAATTAATATTTTCTTAATATCTATTAGACTAATAGATATGATTTAATAGAAGCTTAATACCTTATTAGTATACTATATAGTATACTAATAATTGTACTTATATTGAAGGTCTTTGATCTATTTAAAGTTATATACCTCTCGGGACTTTTTAAAAGAAGTTATACTTAGTAGTCAGCTTTTGCCTTATAAACCCTATAGATACTACTAATACTAAGGAACTATTTGAATAGAAGAAACTTCAAATAGTAAATATAATTAGTTAATATAATTACTAATAAATATAGAAAATATATTGTAAAAAGAAGATATATATTTATATTTATTATAATTACTTCTTTAAAAGATTATAGTTATATACTACTAATACTAACTAGCTAGTAGTATCTATCGCTAGCTATTAATAGTTACTAGTTATTAATAACTATTAGTAAGAGCTAATAGCTAGTAGTAGTTATTATAAATAGTTTATATAATTAGTAGGAATACTAGTCGCAGTTACCTACTGTAGGATTTAAACCTATTATTCTTACTATAAAATAGTAAAAGGTAGCTAGACGTTAAACTACTATATTAAGTAGGAGTATACTAATAAAGAAATATAGATTAATTAATATTTAATAAGTAAGCTAACTAGATCTCTTTAATTATACTAATTCGTCTTAACATTCTAAGTAGGTTATTATTTTATTTTCTAATAAGCTATCTATTAAGTTTTACTATTATAAATAATATAATTATCTTCTATCTATAGTTATTAAAAATATAAAAATAACCAGAGACTCTTTATAATATAGATATAGATCTTCTATATATAACTGCTAACTTTTAATATTAAAATAACTACCCTCTAAATATTACTAAATAATAACTTAATAATTTGTCCCCTTATCTATCTCCTCAGCTTAATAATTAATGCAAAGTAAAATTTCTTTATAAGGGAAATATTAATAAGAATGTAAATATTATAATTTATATTAATAAGTATATTAATAGAATAACTTCTACTAATTCTAATTTAAATAGTAGCTAATTACTAATTACTTACTTATTTTTTTTCTTATTATTCTTTTTATCTTATTACTTCTATTTCTATTAATTCTAAAACCTAATTTTACTCTAAAATTGCTCTTTTCCTAAATTCCTATTATTATTAAATAGAAAAATACTATCTTCTTAGTTATCCTTAGCATAATTTATAGTAATTTTAGTTTATAATCTTTATAATAATTATCTTATATTCTTAAGCTATATAATTCTTATAAATATAATTCTTCTTACTATACTTATAGTAATAATAAATATCCTAATAATCTTGAAATTGTTCCTTAAAATAGAAGAAGAACTACTAAAGCTTTAATATTATTATTACTTCTTAATTATTCGAATTATTATAATATTACTTTTTATATTATAAATAGTAGGTTTCTAATAACATAGCTAGTAATAAGTAGGTATTTCTTTTATATACTTCAATTTCTCAATTATATCTTAAACTTCTAATACGTAGGATTTATACTTAACAAAGAAATTAACTATAATAAGTAACTCTTTAAAATAAGAAAGTAATATAACTTCTAATAAAAAGATCTAGACTATATCTAACCATATATACTTTCTAATAGTAATTAAAGTCTTTAGTTTTTAAATTAAAATAAGAAAGTTATAAGATACTTATTTTCTTTCTATTAGAAACTCTATAATTAAGTAATAATACAAAGCTAACTATTCAAATCTGAATAAATCTTATTAAAATAACTTATAAAATTAGCTAAATTATAAATTTATCTAGTCTTCCTACTATATAAAAAGGTTTAACAACTTATTAGAAACTAAAATCTAAATCGGAATAAATTAAATATTAGTCTTCCTAATTATTATTAAAGAAATAGTAATTAATTTTGAATTTAACTTTTATCTATTAAATTAATATTTAATATTCTTTCTACTTATTTAAAAGCTTTAGGAATAAGGAAAGAAGTTTCTTCTAATAATTAACTATTAATAGAAGTATAATAGTATTATTAACCCTAAGAGCTAGTATCCTAATAGATATTATTCTAAAGATTATTAAGATATCTTAATATAAGTTAGAAATACTTCTTATAGTAATTATTTAGGGGTTACTACTTATTATAATATTTTATCTTACTAAGTTATATATACACTTATTAATCTTCTAATAGAAAAAACTTAAAGTATATTATAACTACTATTAGAATGATTTACTTATAAGATTACTACTTATAGGAATATCCTAAAAAGCTTTAATATTTTCTATTATTTCTATGTTAATGAATTAGTTATTTATTATATAGTATTATATCATAAGAGCTTTATTTCATTAAATTATAAATTTAACTAGTAGGAAACTATACTTCTATTTGATATTATCTATATAATAAATAAAACTAAATTCGAAATATATAAAAAGCTAGATTTAGGCTTATTGAACTATAAGTAGTATAAAATATTATTTATTTAAAACTAAGGAGTAAAAGAAAAGTCTTTATAAATATTTAGAAAGGTCTGTATATATAGTACTACTAGGAGCTTATTAAAGTTTTACTTAGGCGAGAGGGTTAATATTAGATATCTAGGTATAGCCCTAGCTAGTTATCTAGGTATAGCTTATAATAAGAATATTTAATAAATATAGAAGGGATATTCTTCTTCTAAAGAAGACTAATTATATTTAATATAGAATTTTCAAAATACGAAATTATTGATTTATATTATAATAAGGAAAACATAAATGATATAAATATTAATAAGACTTACCATTTTATAAAAAAAACTTCTATTAAAATAATATAATTATAGATATATAGGATTATAAAATATTATATTCAATCTATTATAAAATTAAAGATTTAAAATATAAACTATCTAGTTAATTATAATTTCTACTTATTCTAATAGGGCTATGGTAAGAAATTAGTATAGATTTTATTATAAGACTTCTAGAAAGTATTTATAGAAATAGTAGTATATATAATATTGTTCTAATCATTATAAATAGGTTTATAAAACTTATGATATTTATTTTAATAATAAAGAAGATGATAGCTATAGATTTAAAAGTAATATTCTATAGGGAAGTAGAATATCAATTTGATATTCTAGAAAGTATTATTAGTAATAGAAATAAACTTCTTATAAGTTAAATCTAGGAAGACTTTGTAATAGAGTAATTAATTAAGTAATAACCATTAATAATATACTACTTATAAATGGATAATTAAATAGAATAAATATACTAAATATTAAAGTACTACTTTAAAATATTTACTAATAATTTACCTACTTTTTGAATAGTATAATAAAAAAAGCTATATTTATATATAATAATAGTGGATATAATACTACTTAGTATTTACTAATAAAAAGGCTATTTAGATTCTATTTAAAGATAGTTAAACATATAGTAAACAAAGACTTAATAATATAAAATATTATTAAGTAGATTACTTATATTAATTAAATATATTACTAAATAGTGTAATATTAATAAATAGTAGTTAAAAGTTAAGTAAAAATATATAGTTTAAGATATTAACTATATAAATAAAACTAAAGAATAGTTATTAGACTATTAAGTTAGTTACTTTTGCTCTATATCTAGAATAGTATCTAAGCTCTTCACCCTATATATAGATTTAACTATGCATCTTACCTAATAATAGTATTTATATCAATACCAGCTTACAACTAGTTAAAATAGTAATGAAATTACCTATTAATATAAATAATTATACTTCTAGTTCTAATATTTAACCTTATAGTAGTAGAAGACTTCATAGTAATAATCTATATAGAGAAAGCTTTATTAAAACTAAGGCTTAATATATATAGCTAAAAGTAACTACTAAAGTTATAAGATTGAGAACCTTTATGAATTTCTTAAGATAGAATAAAATAAAATACTAAGAACTAGGCATTCTATAATTTTTCACTTTTCTATAACTTTTATAATACAACCGAAATCTCCTTGAAATCTATATAACTATTTATAAAGAAATAACTATAAAATAAGTATAGAAATATCTAGCTATAACTATCATAACTAAAGCTATTAATATATTAAACTAAGTTTTAATAAAGACTTTCTAAGTATTATAATTAATAAGTAGCTTATAAATATTTAAAAGAAAATTATCCAACTATCTTATAAAATACTATATTAAACTAGTAATATTAGAAACTAAATATGAATTAAATAATACTTTAATATTAATATCTTATTATAATATTAACTATTAAATAAATTGAAATATTATAGTAATATAATTATAAGAGTTTTAAAGGCTATTTAATTATATTAGAAGTATTTATATTTATATACGTTTTATATATATATTGGCTCTATTTAATATATTAAGATTGTTTGTTAAGAAGAGTAAGTTAAATCTTGTTATATTTATATAGAAATTATAAGTTAGCTTATATTAACAATAGAGAATATTTATATTAATAGTATAAAGTCTTATCTTAAGGATAAGTAAAGTTTAGTAGGGATATTAAGGTTATAGATATTGAAGTTATAATAAATATTTAAACAGAATACTTATAGGTAGTATTAATTGAATATCTTAAGATATTTGAATTATATATTAATAGTTATAAAAGTGTGAGGGTATAAGGGTATGAGATTATTATAAAAAGAGTGATTAATTATTTATTATTTATAAAAGGGTTGACGTGAGATAGGTATACTAGCTATAACTATAAGGAGTTTAACTTTAGATTAATTAGATGTTAGCTATAGTAGTTAGTAGGGAGGTAGGAAAGCTGAAATTATATTTTAAGGAATAATATGTCTACTAATTATTATAGTAGAGAGCGAGCTATTAGTCCTTCTTCTTATTTAAAATATTGAATAATACTTTATAACTATTGAAAGCTATATAATTATAAGTTCTTTCAGATATTTAAAGATAGTTTTAAAGATTAATTCTTTATAATCTAATAATTTATAAATACTTAAGTTGCTTAGTATATCTAAAACTATTTCTTCTTCTATATTATTAGAATTAATATGAATAATAAGAGGGTTTTTAGTATTTTATATTAAATTATTCAATAGGATTCATTTACCTTTTAGATATTCAGAGAGATTATTAAAAGTAGTAAATATTACAATACTTTTAAGTAAAACGTTAAGAAGTTCTTAGAGTAACTTAAAGATCTTATAGAAGAAAAATAAGAGATTATACTACCTTTCTATAAGACTAAACTAGGGGTTTAATAGATTAAACCTACTTTAGTTTTTCTATAAGAAGTCGAAGAAGAATAATAATAATATAACTAGTTATTTCTTATACTTTTAGTATTAATATTATACCCCCTACTTCTTTCATTAGCCTTATTAATATAAAGCTCTTCTAATATAGAATTTCTCTATATATAGAAAGCAAACTATAAGTATAATAACCTATAGCTCTTAAGGTAATTTAAATATTTCTTACGCCTTATTTCTACTATTCTTTTTAATAATATTTTAACTAAATATATTATAAACCTTTCTAAAGCTATATGATAAAAGTATGAAATATAGTAGAAGGTTATATAATATATTTGAAATAAAGATTTATATCTTTTATAATTATTATTTCAAATTTAGTATTTTATACTATGTATAAGCTAGTATATTTCTAATTATACTTAAGAATTTGGTTCTTAAGTATTACTCTAAGTCTTTAAGTAACCCTAGTTTCAATTTATAATTTAAATAGATAATTTGTTATATTAAAAGCTATTTTAAAAATAATAAGTATTAATAGTTATATTTCTCTAATTAGTAAAATACTACTTTTTAAAATATTATAACTAAGACTTCCAAGAAGAATTGAAAGGAAACTCTTAAGGTTTTTATACTTGAGTTTATATATATCTAGGAAGCTTTCTTACTAAATCTCTATATAGATATAATATTTTATTTCTAACTTATAAGTATATATTATAATATATCTAAATACTAATTAGCTTTCTTTAGCTTCATAGTAATACTTTAGAAGTATAATAATTAGTTGAAACTAGTTATAAATAGTATTATATTAATTTGAAAACTATAATATATTCAAAATAGTAGAGATCATAATTAGAAATAAATTAATAAATAGTTTCAAATTAATTATATATATAATCCTTCTTAAGAATACTTTTAAAATAGTATACTATAGAATACTTAATACTCTATTTATACTACCTTATAGTATTTATACTTATTTATACTAAATAGAACTTATTTTTCTCCTATAATTATAAATAGCTATTGAAATAAGAAGTATTATATATATAGTAAAATAAGTTGCTAATTCATAAGATATATTCTCAAGGAGAGGTATATTTTATTTTATTAGTATAAGATGAACACTAACCCTAAAATATGTTTTATAATAGTATATTAAGCCTTCTTTATAGAATATAAGGATATTAATAGTTTAGATAATTACTTTAATAATTCTCTTTAAGATAATATGCCTAATAGCGCTATTATATAATACTAAGTATATTTTAGTATTAAAAATAAGACTATTATTCTTTTTAAACAGTTTTTAATATTACTTTTTAGAGAGAATTTTATTCGTTTTAATAGAAGTAGAATTATGAGAATCCTATAATATTGAATAGTTTTCTATATTATTATCTAAAGTAGTACTTTTAATAGTAAAATTACTAAAAAAAGGTAGTATTATAGCCCCTATATCTAAATCTATACTTAAAAGTTATTATTTAAGCATTATTTTTCAAGATATCTTACCTGATTTAAATACTACTAGTTTCTTAACTGCTAGGTACTTCCAGTTTACTATATTTAAATAAATAGTTAACCTTTCTATACCCTTTATATTTCTATAAGGCGAACTAGTAATAATATATTTTAGTAATACCTTTCTAAGTATCATATTTAGAATAATTAATATACTTATACTTCTTAGTATTATTATATTTTATATAATACTATATAATACCTCTTTTCTACTCTATATAATAAATATAGATTGCTTTAATAATATATTTAATAACATTTACAACTATTTCTATTAGAGTAAGATAGTTATACTAATTATTTAAAAATGAAGATATCTGTAAATACTTTTTAATAAGGAAAGAATAATTACTTCTATATACCTTATAGAGATAGAGATATAGAAACCTTACTACTATTTTAAATATTGAGTTATTATATATTTCTATAATATTTTCAATAAGGTAAGCCATCTGGTTAAATATTATACCTATAAAGTACTTAAGAAGTACTATTATTAGTATTAAATATATAGTATAGGTTTTTCAAACTTTTATTTTACTATTTATAGTAATATAAATTTCAACTTTAAGATTATTATTAATATTATCTATATTAATAATTACTTTACACTTTATATTATTAATATATAATGAATATATATTATAGTATACGGTCTGAATATAAGTTATTAAGAAGTATAATTTATTCAAATTAGAATAAAGCATTTAAACATAATGAAATAGAACGGTTAGGCCTTATATAAGCCGGTATAGCTATATAGTAACTTTAATATTATACCTATTGTTATATACCCCCTAGTAGTAGAACTACTAGAAATATCCTTGAATTTTAAGTAATATATTATAATAAGTAAAAAAGAGTAAATAGCATTCTAAAATAATTCTTTAAATATCTAAATAAAAGAAAGTATTAATTAAAATAAATCTATTATATTATATTATATATCTAACTATTTTCATAAGTATCAATAAGAATATTTAATTAGTTCTTTTTAAAATTAATAATTATCTCTTATTTTAATATATTAAAATAATCCCCTTATTACTTTTTATTATTACTTTCTTTCTTCTTACTTATATTAATATTTCTAATAGTTATCTTCTTATACTTATAAATAATATGTTTATTAAGATAGATTCTATATATTA
>QAPG01000829.1:0-14034 GCA_004366825.1 Colletotrichum spinosum
ATAATAATAATAATAATAATAATAATAATAATAGCCTAAGACCTACTTTTACTAAAAAGGCACGTAATTCTAAAAACTCTAATAATAATATCTCTAATACTCTTAAAAATAATATTAAGATAAATACTAGTAACTATAATACGCCTGATGATTATAGTAATTATAATAATAATAATACTCCTAATGATTTTAAGAATTTTATTAGTAATAATATAGTAAGTACTAGTAATAGTAGTAGTTACTCAGAATATAATAATTTAGACTAAAAACTAGAAGGTAGGACTATTAAAGTATAGCTCTTTTTTTAACTAAAAGTAATTATTATAGAATAGTTTCTAGGGATTACGTAAATATATATAGCTATACAATTAGCCATCCTAATACTATAGAAACCTATAAGTAGTAGTTACATATAGAAGCTTTCTTTCTTTATATATCTATATTTATTAAATGAAATTACTTTTAGCTACTTATAGTACTAAAAGACGGCTTGCCCAGCTTAAAAAAGCAGTACTGACTACTTATTACTACTTAGTTCATAACAAAAGATTTTATTATTAGATTACTGGAAGTATTTTTAAATTCATTCCTATAGAAACTTATTGAATTCTTATTATATAACTTATTAATAATAATAATAAATAGGCTTTCTAAACTAATATTATTAATTCTAAGATATATAATATATATATATACTAATTAGATAAAAGTCTTATTCTTATCTTTCTATATAAGAAACTAGAGAATTCTTAAAATAATTATTTCAAATTATAACTTAGAATTCCTATTAGAATTCTAGAATTTGATATCGAAAAACCTAGATATATAATTATACTTCTTAATAATATATTACTTATAGATTAATAGACTATTAGAATAGAAAGACTAATAAGTAGAAGTAATAATCTATATATTTATATTTAAAAACCTAGATAAATTATAAGTTAATCTTCTAGTATTAATATAATTCTTGTTAAATAATACTTTAATAAATATAATATTGAAAACTCTAATAGAAACTCTATTTAAATAAAGTTTTACCTTTTTCCTAACTTACTTTTTGATATAAATAAAAATATTTTATATAATATTATTTAAGATAAAATATTTCTTTTAATTATATAAATATAAATACTTATAAAAGCTACTTTTAACTATAAGTATAAACTAGTAGTATTTATTTTAAAAGATATTATATATTTTCAATTTAAAAATAACTACTAATTAGTTAAAAGCTAACAAGTAAAAGCTTTTCTTCTAGGAATAAGACTAATTAAAATACTAGAAAGAATTAGAAAACTTACTTACTACTTAGATTTACTACTAATTATAAATATTCACCTGATGATTTTAATTACTTATTTAAATCCTATAGCTAATTTTATAAAAGACCTATATAAATATATAGCAATATATATTAAACTTATAGAATTTAATTATATATCAAAAGAAGAATTCTAAACTTATTCTAATATTATAAAATAAGAAAAGTGTTAGAAATAGAAATAGTATAGTTAGGAAGAAGAAAACTAAAAGTCTAGTAATTTATTAAATAGAAGGATTAACTTGATATTTATAATATATAAATAGATATTAATACTATAGAAGTAGAAGAAATAGTTAAAGAATTCAAAAAGAAGGAAACCTCAAAGAATAATTAGTAAATTATGAGTAGGAGATTAAAATAGAATATCTCTAATTCATCTTAAAGAAAGGCTATTATAAGTATAATTTCTTAGAAATCCCTAGGAAATTAAAAAGTTCTAGGAATAGGAAATCTTCTTAGAATTAGAGATTAATCTAATAAGGAAGAATGATTAGATATTATTTAAAGTTATATTACTTTTCTTAGAAGGTTATAATAAATAATTGTATATATAATTTATTATTATAATAATACTATTTGAAAATACGCTTTAAATAGCTTATTAAAGTAAGTAAATAGAAAGTACTTTGCTATATTGGAAATTTCCTAACTCTTCTCTAATATAATAGGAATTAGAAAAATGCTATTATTAATATATAAAACAAAATAAGTATTTTCTTTATTTATTAATATTTTAAAATCCTAATATTCTTTATATTCTTCTATACGTCACTATATTGTATTATAATATACTCATATTCTATACTAAACATTATTTATTATAATTAATTAAAAGCCAAATTATATATAAAATTATAATATAATCTATTCTTTATTAATAGAAAGGTAAAAACTTAATATTTCCTAGCCATTTTAGAATATTTATAATTTATAAAAGTAAACTATCTGTTAGTAAGTATATAAAGTTAATTAGTAATTAATTTAAGACTTAGAGTAATACTAATAAATAAACTCTTCAATACTACTGAAATACTATAATTTCTAAAGGAATTAAGCTTCTTTATAATATATTTTAGAAGATTTCTTTTTTATCTTAGACTAAGAATTTAATTATACTAATAATTTTAAATCAATTGAATTCATCTTTCTTATCTATCTTTAATTACTTTCTATAGTAACCTCAATATTTAAATTACTTTTCTTTATAAAGGTTGGGAAACGTATTCTAAATTTTAAAATTCTATATTATAATCTAGTAGTCTTGTTAATATTATTTTAAATATTAATTATATATACTGCCCTATTCAGTAAGCTTAAGTACTAATTAATCTTATTATAAGTTATATAAGAAATACTTAAAATAGATATATATCTTATATATAAAGTTTTATAATTCTTATTCTTTCTAATTAGAATTAAAGAGCTTTATCGATATATTCCTTTTAAATTAGAAATTAGTGGTAACTTATTATTTTACAGTTAATACTCAAAAGAACAAAATTAAGAAAGTAGCATTATAAGTAAATACTATTATAAAGTTAGTATAAGAATAGAAAGATAGGAGATTTATAATTAAGACTATGTAGAATAATATTAATATATTATTTAAAAGAATACTAGATATTATAGAATCTTTTATTATTCTTTTAGTTTCTGTAGATATTAATAATAATTCTAACTTTTTAACTTCTTAATGAATTCTTAAAAGATAGTTGATATAGAATAGTTCTAATTTGATGAAATAAGTAAAGTTTAGTAAGTTTACTTAAGATATATGCTAAAGTCTCTAGTTAGTAAATTAAACTCTAACTTCTAATTTTAATTCTAATTATTCTAAAATAGTATTAGTTTTTAGCTCAATTAATTAATTCAATCAGCCTATTACTATTAGACTTAGTAGAATATTAATAACTAAATAGGAAATCAAAGTAAATTAATTTATTTAGTTACTTTTACTTCATACTTAGAATAATATCTAAGCTCTTTACCCTATATATAAATTTAACTATTGACTTTACCTAATAATAGTATTTATACTAATACTAGCTTATAATTAATTAAAATAGTAATAATATTACTTATTATTATAGATAGTTATATTCTTAATTCTAATGTTTAATCTTATAATAGTAGAAGACTTTATAGTAATAGTTAGAGAGAGTCTTATTATAATTAAAACTTAATATATATAGCTAAAAGTAATTATTAAGGTTATAAAGTTGAGAATCTTTTTAAACCTCTTAAAGATAGGATAAAATAAAATACCTATAAAAGCTAGGTATTCTATAACTTATTATTCTTCTATATCTATACTTTTATAGTAAAACTATAATCTCATTAAAATCTATATAGCTACTCATAAAAAGAGAATTATAAAATAAATATAGATATATCTTATTGTAATTATTATAACTAACGTTATCAGCATATTAGACTAAGAGTTAACAGAATTATTTTAAGTATTATAATTAATAGGTAGCTTATAGATATTTAAAAGAGAATTATCTAACTATCTTATAAGCTATTATACTAAGTTAAAAGTTTTAGAGATTAGGTGTTAATTAAATAATACTTTAATATTAATATCTTATTATAATTTTAATTATTAGATACTTTAGAGTATTATAATAACATAATTATAGGAATTTCAAGAGCTATCTAGCTATATTAGAAAAATATTTATATCTATATAAGTATTATTTATATATTAGCTATATTTAATTAATATATTACGATTATTTACTAATAAGAGTAGATTAAGTCTTATTATACTTATATAGAAATTATAAATTGGCTTATATTAATAGTAGAGAACTTTTATATTAGTAATATAAAATTTCGTCTTAAAAGTAGGGAGGGCTTAGTCCAGGGGATATTAAGGTTGTAGATATTAAAGTTGTGAAAAATGTTTTAATAAAATGTTTATAATTAATAGTAGTTAAGGATTTTAAGATATTTAAATTATATATAGCTATAAAGGCGTAAAAGTATAAGGTTATTATAGAAGGAGTTATTAGTTATTTATTATTTATGAAAAGATTAATATAAAGTAGGTATACTAACTATTATAGCTATAAGAAGTTTAACTTTAGATTAACTAGGAGCTAGCTATAGTAGTTAGTAGGGGGGTAGGAGGGCTGAAGTTATATTTTAATAGGTAATATATCTACTAATAGTCATAGTACAAAGCGAGCTATTGGCTTTTCTTATAAATTGATTATTATTATTTATATATATAAATATAAGTTAATTCTTTAGGTAACATAAAGAGAATTAGTTTTTATTAAAAGAGGTTCTATTTCTTAGTAAATAATATAACTATGAAGTACTTTATTAATTTTATATTAATACTATTAAGAATAATAAACCTTTGAAATTAGGTTTCCCAATTTCTCTTATAAATACTTTATAAATCCCCCATAAGTTTATATAAATTAAATATTTAGGAGTTAGAGAAATCTAAGAAGAGTACTATACTTTTAATAAAAAAAGGTTTTCCTTAATAAGTTTAATTCTATAGATTATAATAATTTTACTATAAGTATTACTAATAGTATTAACTTCTTTAAAAGATATTTAAGAATAGCTATATATTTCTCTACTATTAACTATATTAATTCTTAAGTTAGTTAGAATATTAATAATAAGGAAATCTTTATTTGTTTAGAATAATATAAGAAGAATTCCCTTATTATCTTAATAGATAATAAAAAGAAATTATATAAATTATTATTTAAAGAGGAAATATTAAAGATATAGAAAGAATTACTAATAAGAGGTATACTTAGAAGAAGAATTAATTATTAAGATTGAATTATTATATTTAGTACTTTTATAAGACTATATTCTTAAAATTATATTGATATAATAAGTTATATAAAGTCATTTATATTTTATAGTCTTTTATTTTAATTTTATCCAAGCCTGTTTATATTTCCTCTTTATACTCTCTAATTAATTAATTTATTTATAAGTAGAATCTTCTTAACTTTTTAAATAAATAGAATTATTTATTATAGTTAATTATTAAAGTAAAAGTCTTTAGTAATAAGTAATTATTATAACATACTATAGAAAACTTAAGATTCTAGTAAATCCTTATAGATATTTCCTAATAGAAATTATAAGGATTTCTTTAAAACTTCCTATTAAACATTAGTAAGATTTCTTATTAGATTTCCTAGAGAATTCTTAGTAAAAATACTTTAGAAATATAAATAGATTCTTTATAGAAATAGAAGAATTATTAGTTTTTATACTATTATTTTACTAGTACTAAAGTATAATAGTATTATTATATATATAGTAGTATGTCTTTTATATCTTATTAGTAATAAGTACTAGGTATTTAATACTAGCTATAGTTAAATATATAGTAATTAGTAAGTAATTATTATATTATAAATCCAGAGCTTTATATAATACTATATATTATATTAATTAAGAAGAATAAGAATAAATAACTAGAATACTACTTTATATCTATATAGTAAGATTATATATAGTATATAATACTTTCTAGATAAATCAATACTGATTAATAGTTAACTTTTTTATTACTATTATACTATAGATTAATAAAACCTATTATAATAGAAGAAGTAATTATAAAACCCTACATTTAAAACTTATATAAGATAAAGAATTATAAGATGTATTATTTAGATACTTTAGACTTTCTTTATCTTAGAACCTTACTAGAAACTTCTAAATTATATACTATTTCTTTATAGATAGCTATTATTAGAATACCAGTAACTATACTCAATTTAACTTTCAAATAAGATACTTCTTGATGATTTCTATTAAGAAACTAATCATTACTTTTATTTTTTACTTAGAGGAATATATTAAATAAATATAATAACTTTCTTTAAACTATTACTAGAGTTTTAATATTAGAAACTTATAATATCTTTAGTTTTAACCTTTCAAGAGAATTATATAACTTTTTAAAACCTCTTCTTATATTCCTTTTTATATTTATAATAATATCTAAATTAACCCCTATAGGTAAGATATTTATTTCAAATATCTTTATAATTATAATCATAATATTTTTAGGTATCTCTATTCTTATAAAGTTCTACTAATACCTTAATTTAGTATTTTTCAACTAAATCTCTAATCTTAAGTATAAGAATATTATAAATAAAGACTTTATAAAAGTTTCTATTTATATAGTATACTAAATAGCTTTGTATATATATATGGGATTCTCTAATTTAGAACCTTTTAAGATATTTAAGAATAATTTGAAAGATTAATTTATAATAATTTAGTTACTTATTAATATCTTTATAATATGCTATTTTCGAAATTACTTCATAGCATATAGTATTAAAATTAATATAACCAGTAGCTAAACCTTTATAATATTATACTAACTATCCTAATAATAAGAGTTTATCTTATAGACTTATAAGGAGTTTTAAGAAGTTTTAAAATACTATATTGGTTCTAAGAATAACGTTAAAAAATACACTAAATAGGTTAATAATCTTATACTAGAGGGGTTGGATTTTATATCATTCTTATATAATATTTAACCTAAGGTTAAATATAAAATACTAATAATACTCTTATAATAAGAAGTTAAAAAGAAATACCTATAGCTAACTTAAATAGCTTATATACTTATAGTATAAAATAGGAAATCTCTATTATAATTATTAGTCTTATTAACCTTCTATTTAACTATTTTAAAATCTCCCTAGTATGAAGAAAGCTATTATAAGTATACCTTATACCTTACTTTTACTATCCTTTTTAATAATACTTTAGTTAAATATACTAAAGATTTTATAAAGCTATATAATAAAAGTACAGAATATAATAGAAGCTTATATAATATATTTAAAACTAAAATCTACATCTTTTACAATTATTACCTCAAGCTTAGTATTCTATACTACTTATAGATTAGTATATTTTCAATTATACTAAAGAATTAAACTCTTAAATATTACTTTAAATACTTAAGTAACTTTAGTTTTAACCTATAGTTTGAATAGATAACTTACTATATTAAAGATTACTTTAAAAATAATAAATATTAATAGTTATACCTTTCTAATTAGTACAATATTATATTTTAAAGTATTATAACTAAGGACTTTAAAGAAAATAAAAAAGAAGCTCTTAAGGTCTTTATACTTAAGCTTATTTATATCTAGAAAGCCTTTCTATTAAGTCTCTATATAGATATAATATTCTACTTCTAATTTATAAATATATATTATAGTATATTTAAGTACTAATTAGTTTTCTTTAGCTTTATAGTAATATTCTAGAACATCTATAACTAATTAAGATCAACTATAAGTAATACTATATTAATCTAAAAATCATAATACATTCAGGATAATACAAATAATAACTAGAAGTAGGTTAATTATTAATTTTAAAGTAACTATATATATAACTCCCCTTAAGAATATCTATAAAACGCTATATTATAAAATACTTAATATCCTATTTATATAGCCTTATAATACTAATGTTTATCTATACTAAATAGAACTTACTGTTTTCTCAAAATTATATATAGCTATTTGAATAAGAAGTACTACATATATAGTAAAATAAGTTATTAATCTATAATATATACTTTTAAGGAGAGATATACTTCTTTTAATTAGTATAAATTAAATACTAATTTTAGAATATATTTTATAATAGTATACTAAGCTTTCCTTATAAATTATAAAAGTATTAATAGTTTAAATAATAATCTTAAAGATTGCCCTTGAGATAATAAGTCTAAGAATACTATTATATAATACTACGTATAAGGTAATTTTAAAAGTAAAACTACTATTCTTTCTAAATAGTTTCTAATATTATTTATTAATAAAGACTCTATTACTTTTAATAGAAGTAAAATGATAAGAATCCTCTAAAACTAAATAATATTTTATATTCTTACTTAAAGTAATACTTCTCATAGTATAACTACTAAGAAAGATAGTATTATAACCCCTATATCTATATTTATACTTAAAAGCTATTACTTAAGTATTATTCTTTAAAGTATCTTACTTAATTTAAGTATTACTAGCTTTTTAACTACGAGGCACCTTTAGTTTATTATATTTGAATAGATAGTTAACTCTTTTATAATTCTTATACTTCTATAGAATAAACTAATAACAATATACCTTAGTAATACTTCTCTAATTACTATACTTAGGATAACTAATATATTTACACTTTTCATTATTATCATATCCTATATAGTACTATATAATATTCTTTTCTTACTCTATCTTACAAATATAAATTACTTTAGTAATATATTTTATAGTATTTATAATTAGCTCTATGAAAATAAGAAGGTTATATTAATTATATAAACATAGAAGTATCTATAAATACTCTTTAATAAAGAGAGAATAATTACCTCTATATACCTTATAGAAATAGAGATATAGAAATTTTATTTTTATTTTAAATATCTAGCTATTATATATTTCTATAACATCCTTAACAAAGTGAAATATCTAGTTAATATGATACTTTTAAAATACTCACAAAGTACTATTACTAGTACTAAATATATAGTATAACTTTTTTATACTTTTATTTTACTATTTATAGTAATATTAACTTTAAGTTTAAGATTATTATTAATATTATCTATATTGATAGCTATTTTATACTCTATATTATTGATACTATAACAATGTTTAATACTACTCAATCTTTACTACATATCTTAGTAAAGGTAAGATAAGAAACCCTTTAGGTATACTAAATGAATATATAATAAAGCCCTCCCAATTTTATTATTATTAATATAAGTATAATATTTCAATCTGAAGACTTAAGATTAGAAGTAGAAATAATAGGATTAATAGTTTATATTATCTTGATTAAAATATATAATAGTATTAATAAGGTTAAATAATACTATATATTCTTCTACTATATATATAAGATTTAGTATAATAAGATACCTACTACTACTTAAGAAGTATTCTTTTATGTAATATATAAAATAGTTAATAATATTACTAGGTTAAATAGCCTTATACTTATCCTACCTATTTTTGAAATATACTTCTATATTATAGAGGATTTAGCTCGTTCTCTAGATATTATTATCCAAATTTATATTATATATAGAATTACCAAAAAGATCTATTATAAATATACTAAATAAACTATTAATACTACTTTAGTAATATATAATAACTTAAATACCTTATATATTACAACCTTTTTACTCTCATCTTTAAGATATAAATAATAAGAGAAAAATAACTAATAAGGTTTATACTACTTCTTCATTATATATAATAAGATATATATTTTTAAATTACCTTATAGCCTTCAAGAGTTTTAATTCATAACTATAAAACTATACTTTTAGAATAACTAAGAAATCTTATTAAGTTATGTTTTTAAAATACTGATACCTAAAGATATCTATAAGAAATCTATAAGTATTTATATTACTATTATAAAAGATCTACGACTATATAGAAATATATATTCCTATAATAATACTTTAATTTTATCTATAGCTATCTTTATAAAACTCCGAAATATTTAATAAGTATTATAAACTACTATTATTACAGATAATAGTAATACTACTACGTTTAATAATGATAATCCCCCCTACTTAAATAGTTAGTAATATACTATTTGAACTTGAAATATATTAGATCTAACTAACTTTAAGTTTTAGAACTTATAAAAGTAGCTTACTTTCTCTAGATTTCAACTAAAAATCTTATTTTATAGTATATTTTATAACTAAGAAATAGTTAGATATAGTATTAATATTTAACTTCTATAAAAGAAGTATTATTATAATACCTAGACGGCTATTTAAAAAATCAATTAAAAAAGAAGTTAAGAGTATTATTACTAATAATATTATAGAAATTATCTAGTATAACTATATCCTCTATAAGAGTTATAAATACTTTAAGTCTTATATTATTATTAAAGTTAAGAATTAGAATACTAATAAAATATATAAGAAGTTAAAACTTATAATCTAAAGCTCTAGAGATAATAGTAAGTTTAAAATACTAATATAATTACTAATAATCTAATAAAGTAGCTAATAGTTAATTTTAACTAGAACTTTAGTTTTCTTCTAATATAATAGTATAATAATATAGTTGTATAATATTATATAAATTTATATTTAAACTAAAATAAAACTTTTAAGGTAGATTATAACTTGACTATTTTTCTACTTTAAGGATTAATACCTCTTAAGTTTTATTATAATTACTATTAAATTACTATAGTTTCATTAAAGCTAATATATATTAATAAGTAACTTATTCTAAATACTATAAAGAGTAGTTATAAATAGAGATATTAATATACAACTTATACTTCTTTATTTTATACCCTAAAAATAATACTTTTAGTCTTATAAGTATACAAACTGATAATACTTTTAACCTCTTAAATACTACTTTCTTAAGCTATAAAGATAAAGAACTCTAAAAAGCTTTATTTAAAGCTAAACTTAAAATAGGTTTCTTAAAGGTAGTACTATTAGTATTTAATAGAGGTATCTTATTGTTTAATAGTAATACTCTCTACTTATACTAAAAGTACTAAGGGTAAAAACCTGCCTTTATTAATATATATATAATACTTAAAATACTTAAAGGGATATATGTTAAATAATATATATATGTATATATAGGGTATATTTTATCTCGATATATTAACTTGAAGTATTATTTAATCTTTCTAATCTAATATAAGAGTAATAGTTTTTAGGTAATAATACTACTAATTAAATAATATATATATGTATATATAGGGTATATTTTATCTCGATATATTAACTTGAAGTATTATTTAATCTTTCTAATCTAATATAAGAGTAATAGTTTTTAGGTAATAATACTACTATATTTAATAAATATCTTAAGTAGTAAATTATGTATTTTAACTATAGTTTCAACTTTATACTACTTAACTTCTCCAACTTTTACTTTTATGCTTTTATTAATAATTATTTTACTAATAATACTAACTTCTTATCTTAACTAGGATTTCTAATAATTCTAACTTAAAAGACTACTACTAAAATAATTAGTTTAATTTCTATAATAACTTTATATATTATTCTTCTACTAAAAGTAAAAGAATTCCTGGTAGTATACTTACTCTAGAGATTTGTATTATAATAATTAATATAGAATCTACTTATTAGATCAAATGCGGCATTAAAATAGCTAAAGCTATAGTAGTAAGTCACTAAGTAGTTAGCTTACTTATTTAAGCTAATGAGAATAAAAAGATTGTTATATAGATTTTATCCTTATAATATATAGTATATACATATATATATATATATATACTATAATTTAGACATAGATATTATAAATAGAAATAACTAGTTATATACTATTTATGTAATTAATCAATTATATTGTTTACTAATTATAAACTAATACTAATTAGCAGTATTTTACTACTACTAATATTATTTATTACTACTTAACTAAAAATTAATAAAGAATAATCTAAAAAGATTGAATTATAATACTTCTTAAAGAAGTCTCTAGAAGTTTATATGGTAAAAATGGATAGATTTAAAGCTATTATAATTATATATTACTTTAAAATATTAGTATAACGTCTAGAAGCTTATATAATAAAAATAGGGATAACCGGTAAACCTATAATAACTTATTAATTCGATATCATTTATATCTATTACATAATAAATTAATAATTAAAACTCCTACTAACTTATTAAAATAGAAGTATAATAATAAATATAATGAGATTAATATAAATAGGAAAGAAAGATCTATAGTAAGTAAATTGCTATCCCTTATTACTATCTTTAGATATTTTATATATATTGAATAAGTAGAAAATGATAAGAGATTAATTTAAGAACTATAATATTACAATATACTTCATAATAAAACTTCTTAATAATAATAATGATTTAAAAATTAAAACCTATCTAAACTTTAGAATTTAAACTTTAGTAAATAACCTATTTTATAATAAGAAAGACAAATTAGAAAAAAGCTTTATTTATTAGATAAAGAAACCTTAAATATTAATATAGAAAAGCTAATAATATAAAATAACTATAAATACTTCTAATACTTCTTCTTAAGTACTCTATAAGTAATTATAATAAGTATTTTATAAGAATATTCAGAAAATTAGTAAACTTATAATATTATAATAAGTAATACTAAAGCTAAAGATATTATAAACCTATTATCTATCATTCTAATCCCTAGATACTCTCTAAATACTCTTCTATATATTAATAATATAACAGATTAATTAATATTACTTATAAACAATATAAGAGATATTAAATAAATATCTAGATATATATTTATTTAGTTAATTATAATAATTATATATTGAAAAGATCTAAAGAAAGAGATATCTAATAGCTAATACTAAGACTTCAAATATTAAGAAGAAAGATAATTATAAGAAATAATATAAAAAGAAGATATATATTAATAGAAAAAGTAGATATTACTATCTATTTAATAAATATAGGAGTTCTTATTTTTAAACTTATTTCTTATAATATATCAAGAAGACGTACTATTCTATATATTAATAGATATATATAATAATAATCTATAATATTTATTTCTTATCTCTCATTATGTTTATTTACTATTAGTAATATATTTATATAATTATAATATATAGCTATAGCTAAAAGAATTAATTAAATAGTAATACTAATTTTAATACTACTTCTAACTCTAATTAATTATACTATCCTATATATATTATTAAATATATTATTAAATGCAATAATTAGATTGATTTTACTTCAAGAAGTCCTTAAGAATTCTAATTAAAAAATATATATAGAATTCTATTAAAATAAAACTTCGATTTAATTATAATAATTTACTTAATAAATATATATATTTCTAAAGTTATATTTCTTAGAGAAATATTTATACTTAAAATATAATTAATGTATACTAACTATAGATATTCTTCTAACTTATTATTTTAAATTATATCTTCTTCTCTAGATCTTATTAATCATTCTAGAAGAATATAGAATAATTAGAATATAATAACTTATATTAATAAATATAAGAAAGTATTCTAATAAATGATAATAAGAATACTAATTAGTATATATTAAAAAGGTATATCGAATTAATAGAGAAAATAAACTATACTTTCTAATAGAAATTGTAATATTAATAGTATATATATTTACTATTATATATAAATATAGAAGAAATAAGGCTTCTATTTTAAAGATTTATAAGATACTTATTAAAAAGCTTTTTAAAATTAAGAAGAAATATATTTTAATATAATAAAAAGAAAAATATTATAATTACCTAAAAACTACTTTATTAGTAGAAAGATATATTTCTCTATAAATAAAGAAACTGTAAATAAAAAACTAATAAAAATACTTAATAGAAATATATTAATTTAATATATAGAAAGAAGTATTAAAACTAACTAGAAAGACTACTACTATTTGAAGTAAGAAATCAAAAGAAATATAAAATATATTAAATAATATTTAAAAATTAGAAAGCTTATCCCCATTAAGAAATAATAATTCTTTATTTTAGAAACTTTAAAAATAGAAATAATTCTAATATAAATAATATTATTAGTATTAATTATTGGGAGTATATTAATATTAACCTTATAGTTAGCTCATTAAAATATTTAGATAATTATATTTATATGTA
>QAPG01000830.1:0-14096 GCA_004366825.1 Colletotrichum spinosum
TTAAAATAGTAGATCTTATTTAGTATTTAATAACCTAGGGGTATTTCTATATAGATAACCTTATTAAGCGTTATATATATAAAGATATTAATTATATTATATTAAAATAACTTAAAGTTAAAGTAGCTAGTAATTATTATAAAGGTTTAAGATAATATACTGATTAGAATAATTATATAGGTTATATAATTATCTTATAATTATTAATCTCTATAGATAACTAGTTAAATTTTAATTTTTAAAAGGTATTTATACTTATTAAACTTATAAATATAAACCTAGTAGTACTTTAAAATCTTTAAGCTTCTTATAAAAACCTTACTAATTTTACTCTAGGAGTATAATTCAATATAGCTCTTAAGATAAGCTTTTTTAGCTACTACTATAGCTTTAGCGTATAAATAAGTAAGTACTACTAAGTAAGATATAAGTAATAATAATAGCTTCTACTATAAGACTTCTAGAATAAAAACTTCTATTTTCTTATATCTTAAGTATTCTTTAATATCTAATTTACCTTATAGCTAAAGTTTATTATTAAAAGTCTTAATATCTATATCTTAGAATTCTTAAGAAAGTTAAACCTCTAGGACCCCTTCTAGTTAATTATTTATATAACTTTATAGCTATAGGTAGGAGTATTTTAGAATATCTTAAAATAACTAAAAGGTATTAATTAAAAAAATAGTTTTAAATAAAGATCTCTTAGTAACTCTAATATAATACTTTATCTATCTTTTATATTTAATTCTCTCTAGAAATACCTAAACTCCTTACCCTCTTATAATTTTATATATATAAATAAGATTATAAAAGAATATAATNAGTAACTCTAATATAATACTTTATCTATCTTTTATATTTAATTCTCTCTAGAAATACCTAAACTCCTTACCCTCTTATAATTTTATATATATAAATAAGATTATAAAAGAATATAATAAGTAACTCTAGAGGGATTATTAATACGAATCTTATAGTTTTAAAAGATATTTCATAAAGCTTAGAAGTAGTTACTATATAAATATAAGACCTCGAACTACTATAACTACTTCTTATTATATTAACTATTTTATTAAATTCTTTACATAAGCATAAATAAGTAATAGAGTTAACTTTAAGTAGTTCTACTACGGTTAATTATTCTTATAACTAGTAAGAGACTTTATTAGAATTAAACTATTTAAAATTACCTTATAGAAAAACTAAATTCCTATTAAAAAAGAAAGTTTTATTAAAAAAGATATTACAAATTATTATAACCTTATTTTAAAGTAAGTTCTATATTTAATACTAATTAGTTAAAATATAACTAACTAAAAAACTAATAAAAATATATCTTTTAAAGTATACTAACTAATTATATTTAAGCTTTATATTTATAATAAGAATAAAGTATTCATAACTATAAGTATAGAAGTAGGTTAAGTCTAGTTTTATAGTATTATCCTTTTGAATAGTTTTATAAAGCTTTTAATATAGTATTTATTAGTTTAGAAGATATATCGGTATTTAATTATAAAGAAATACTACTACTTATAGAGTTTTAAGTTAGAACTTATAGGATAGTTTACCTTCATACCTTATAGCTTTTATATATATTTTAATAACTACTTTAATATATTTAGTACTTCTATTTTAGCTTTAGGTATATAGAGCGGAAGGCTTAAGGTATATATTTTAAGCGGTTAGATCGTATTTTAAACTCTTATACCTAGGGACTTTATTATTATATTTAAAAACTTGAATATTAATATTATATTAATACTTAAAGAAAAAAATAAAGTTTTTAAATACTCTTATAATAATAGCTTTAGTATAATTAATAAAATAAAAGTCCTAAGAGTAATTAGTAGTTCTATTTATAAATATTAGAGTTAATATATAGTTACTATAGTTTTAGTAATAGGAGTAGAAGTTAAAAGTAATATATTCCCTAGGAGTAATATATAAAATACTTTTGTATTTTATATAGTTGATCTTATATTCTATCTTAGTAATACCATAAGCTTTATATACTTCCTAAATAAACTAATAACTATTATACTTTAAATAGCTATTAGTAATCTAGATATTTTATATAATTAAAATAAAGTAGTTAAGAAGCTCTCTATTAGGATGTTTTAACTATTAGTACTAAAGCTATTTATTACCTTTTAGAAATCTTTAAATAGTATCTATAGTATACTACTAATAATAGTAATATCTAGGAGAAAGCTTATACTATACTAACTATACTATTAAAATAGTTAATTTCTTATAACATATATAATATTTAAAGACTTACTAGCTATATTAAATATAAATAACTATAATTTCAGAATAATCGCTTCTCTATAGTTAAAATAAGTAGTTTAACCTAATATCCTACTAGTAACTTTATTTTTATAATTACTAAACAAAGATGAGGTTTATAATTAGAATAATATAAAAAGCGATATTATATAAATATAATTTAGCTTTTTTATTTTTACTAATTATAATAAAGATCTTAGCGTCTTTATAGTTTTTAATAGGTATAAGCTTTATACTATATTAAATATAGTCTCTTAAAAGAATTCCTCGAAAGGTTATAAAATACTTTACATCTTGAAAAATATGAATTAAAACGTCTAAATTAAAAATAAAAAAGTTTTAAAGAGAATACTACTAAAATCCCTCTTTATAATATACTTATTATATAGTATTATAATTATTTCAACTAGAAAGCTAGCTATATAGGTACTATTATCTAAAGTTCTAAATCTTTCTTAAGAAGTCTAAATCTAAAACAAATAACTACTCAATCTTTTCTTTAATTAAAATATTTAGAACCTAGTCTTTATAAACTAACTAAAGATATATATAATAATAGTATACTAATAAGTAGTTTAAACTATATTTTAAAGAGTATTAAGGTTTATCTAAACTTTCAAAACATCTCTTATTATTTTAAGTATTTAATATAGTAACTAAAACTTCTATTAAAGTATTAAAAACACCCTAACTGATTTTATTATATAAGAAGGTTTCAGAAAGATACTAAATTGCTTCTATAATAGTTAAAATAATTTTATTTAAAAGTATAAAATCTATATAGTTACGAATTATAAATATATAGCTTTATATATAAGACTTAATTAATAAGAAAGCTAATAAAAATATAAGGTTGTTAACTTAAAATACTTTAGTAACTAAAGAAGTATAGCTAACTCCTTAAGCTTTATATTTAGTATCTTACTATTTCTAAAACTATACTTTAGTTACTACTTTTATAATAAGGTATTTAAATTTAGGAGATTAAAATATCTTATAATATATTAAAAGAGTATTTTAAAAGTATAAATTATCTATAATACTAAAATAGTTATAAAGGTTAGTAGTTTATATAATTATATCTTCCTCTATACTATAGTACTAATACTAAAGTATCTTATTTATATATCTAAAGATCTAAGTTATTATATAGGATTAGTTTAAATATTTATTTTAATATTCTGAAATGGTTAAGGTATAGAAACTATAGAAAACTATATAAGCCTTTAGGTTTTTTTCTATAAGATCTATAATATTACTTATATAAATCTTTAAAGTAGTATCTACTAAGAGTTATTAGTCTTTTTTATAGTTTACTTTTAAAAAAGTAGAGCTTATAAGAGTATTTAATTTAAATATCTTAAAAGCTTATTAGTATTTCTTAATTTTTAGAACATCATTTAAAAGTAGCTCTTAAGGAAGCTTTAAAAAGAAGCTTTAGTAAGTAATTATTTTACAGTTAAAATAATCCTATAAGTTAAAAGTTTTAGTTTCTATTTAAAAAGCGTTATACTAAGTAAGCTACTAATTAGCTTTTTTAAGGATTAAAAGGGGAGTATTTTTAATAGATATCTTAATATTCAAAATATATTAAATTATTATAATATATATATTTAGCCTAATAGCTCTTTAGTATTATAAGACTTTTAATTATTATATATAATTAGGAGGTAAAATCTAGTATATATTCTATATAACTAAATATAACTATATATACTATATAAAACTCTATTTTAAGTAGTTTAAATAAGGTAAAGCCTATAGAGATAGCATTAGCGCCTGAGGTTTATCTAGTATAAACTCTACCTCTCGAGCGCGTTATTCCTAACAATAGGGTATATATAGTTAGTAGTAATAAAACATTTTGAGATATATGAATTATATATTGAAAGCTAGAAAGATATAAGGATATAAGGATATAAAGGTATAAAAGTAAGAGGTTATTGCAAAAGGAATTTTCAGTTATTTATTATCTATAAATAAGTTAATATAGAATACGTATACTAGTCATATCCATACGAATATAGCTTTAGATTAATTACAAGCTAGTTATAGTAATTACTAGGGGGTAGGAAAGCTAAGGTTATACTTTAAGGGGTAATATATCTACTAATAGTCGTAGTAGAAAGAGAGCTATTAGTTTCTCCCTAAGACTAAATATATAAATAAATACTTAGAGAAATACAATAAAGAACATACTAGTTACCTATATAATTTTATATTAAATAGCTCATATTATACTAAAACCTCAATATACTTAGATTTAATTAAAATAAAAGAAAGGTTTTTATTTTTTCTTCTGATTATATTTAGGTTTAAGAACAGAAATCAAGAAGCTTAAAATCCTAGTCATTAGAACTAGAAGTATTCTAATAGAAGTTAAAAGACTATAAGACCTCTAATAGTATTATACTAATAAACTAATGAAACTAAAGAAATTTAACAATTATATATAAACTTGTAATTCTTCTAATCTTTGTTATTACTAAGAATAGTAAATTAAATAAAGCTATTAAGTCTGTTAATACTAAATAAATAGTAGTAAGATACCAGTAAGTTAAGTAATGTTATACTTATTCTAAACTAGAAACCTATATATATATAGTAGTTATATTATCAACTATCAGTTTTTAGCCTTTTATATAGAATATTTAGCTCCTAGCTAGGATTTATACCCGAACCTACTATATACTAACAGCTATAGCTATAGTTACTTCAGATCTTTAAATATTATAGTATAATATATTTAATCTTAGGTTAATATAATAGTACTATCTTCAGCCTTCCCTACTATTAACTAATAATAATTTCTACAATAAACTTCAATAAGTATACCTGTTCGGAATGAAGTAGTACTTAATAAACTACTTCTAAGTTATATTTAAAATACTTAGAGTTATCTTTAAATATTCTATTCTTAGGTATTAGATTCTTCTTTATTATTCTAATTTTCTTTCTTTTAGCTTCACTAACAGCTTTATCTTCTAATAATATATTGAAATTGAGTATACTGATAATTATTTCAAAGGAGCTAAAGAGCATAATAATATTACTTTTACATAAAACTAGCTTTTTAAGATTCTTATAAAAGTAGTTATAATTCTTATAGTTTTTGATAACTTTTATAAAGTTGATATTCATATTAGAGTTATAGGGGTTAAGTATAGTAATAGATAGTAGTAAGAAGTAGTTTATTCTTATTATTGTTATTAGTAGTAATATTATTATAAAACAGTTAGCTAGTCTCAGTCTATTACTTTCTCTTATATTTATAGTTAGTATTATTAAGATGTACTAGTAGTATTATACCTAACTAATATGAATTAATATTATAAGTATCAGTATAGAAAGTTTAATACTTTACACTTACTACTAACTATTGTAAGGCTTATACTAGTAAGTTTATATATTTAGTAATTATTCTATCACCTTTAGCCCCTACCTTTCAAAAAGACCTAAATCAAAACTAAAAGTTATATCACTAAGTCTTTTTAGTTTTACTTACCTATAGAGATATATATAAGCTATAAGATATAACTAGGTATTTTCCTATTATAAAGATTATTTCCTAAGTGTTATATAAAGCTACCTATTAGGCGGGAGGCTGAATATATAAAACTCTATTATAAATGATAAATATATATTTCTTATATAAGAAGTTAGAATATAGAACTATAAATTATAAAGCTAAGATAAATACAAATTCGATACTAATAGCTACTTAAGAGTAGGATACCATAAGATCTTATATATCAATCTAGACTGTTAATACTAGCTTTTATATCAAAGAACTCTAGAGCAATAAATAAGTATTAAGATAAAAGTCATAGTCTTTATACTAATTAAAAAGTTAATCTTTATAGGGAATACAACTGAAACTTTAATAAGTATTCTCGAGAATATTACAAAGAAGAAAATAGTAAAAGATATAAATATCTATTTATAAGTAGGTTTTATCAGTAAATACTCAACTATATTACTAAAGTTGATTATAACTAAAATAACTATACTTACTCTAGAAAGGTTTACTAGCATTATAAGCTATACCTTACTAGAACTAATTATAGCCAGTAGAACGTATTCTACTATTATAAGCTATAATAGACCTATTTATATATATTCTATAACTTTTCTGAAAAGTCTACTTCTTTGACTTAAATCCTTTCAATTAAAACACCCCTATATTTAACTATATAAGCTATACTCTTTATATATCTAAACTTAATATTACTTATATATTCTGTCACTAATTATATTATATAATAGAAATATACAATAATAGTAGTCTTATTATCAACCTAATAGAAATCTCTACTAATACTATAATATAGTAGACCTAATAGCTTACTATACTGACTAACATAATTATTTAACTGTAAATATATTTGAATTCTATACTATTAAGTGTATTTATAATATATTTTAAAATTACTCTAGAATTAACCTTAAATACTAATCTAACTATACTTATATAATGATATCTTATACATAACCATAAGGAATTTTAAGAGTCCTATAATACATACCTAACTTAAATATAGTAGTCTTATAATAAATTCTTTATTAACTGTATATTCATTATAAATAACTAAGAGACCTAGTATTTTATCAACTTATACTTAGATGTAGAAATCTATTTACATATAATAGAATTCTATAAATTAATAATTCTTAAAATATATATAACCTAAATAACTTCTTCATATACTTAGATTAGATACATAGAGCTCTAGATATTATAAGCTATACTTTAATATATTTCGTCAATAGATATATAGAAACCTCCCATTACTTCAATAGCTTCTTTCTTTATCTTAAGAAATTCCTTATTATAATAAATAGTACTTTATAGCTATATATTATATAGATTAGTTATTTATAAATCATTTTATTCCTAAACTTATATTATTATCTAATTAAGATATTATATTAATATTAGTAGTCTTAAAGAATATATGACCAATATATAATATGTAGTAAAATAAATAAAAGGCTATGAAACATTATATCTTATATCTAACTAATAGGTTATTAGATAATACTAGTAATACAACCTAAAAGTAAATAATAGTAGTAATATAACAATATGAAATACTATTTGAGTTATAAGCATTACAAAAGCTCTACTATGGAATATTCTATAATAGCGAAATATATAGAAATACTTCAATTATTAAGTCTAAAGATATATAACTAGGAATATATCTACAGAAACATACCTCCTATATTACTAAAATAGCCCTAAATTAAACCTATTCTAATAATAAAACTAAGAGCTTAGATTCTAATAATAGTTTAAGAAAAGAATAAATCTAGTATAAAATTAAGTCTTAAAACCTATAGATAAAAAAAGAACTAGTTAGACATATTTTCGAATGAGATATAAAATAAAACGACTTTCCATACTACTAGAAATATAAATGAATACAAAATATTTCTAAATGATAATTATAATATTTATATTATAATTAACTATTATTTCATTTACTCATTCTATTAACTATTTATAAATAGAATACTAAGGAAGTTTAGAAGTCTTATAAACAAAATACGATATATGTTAATAAGAAACATTATAATATTTAATATTAAAGTTAATAATTATATCTAGACAATTTATACTTATATTATTAATAGTTTAGATATTAATATCCTTTTAAACAAACTATAAAGAGAATAGATTACTAATATTTATGGTACTCAGAAGTACTATATCTATAATAATAAAAGATAAGTATATATATTTCTAGTAAAGTAAAGAAAACCCTTTTACTTAAGGGATTTAGGTAGTAAGAATACTAATAACTATTTTCTTTACTGTGATCTACTAAAAAGCCTATAAGATATATAACTATAAATACTATAAATACTTTACAATAAAGAAAATAATATAACCTATTAGCCTAATGGATATTGAGAGAATACTTCAAGTCAAACATAAAACAGCTAACTTAATAGTATTACTATATTAAATATATCAAAGCTTCAAAAGCTTTTCCAAGAAAAGTATAATATACTTTATGCTAGTTATCTACTTAAGTATAAATTACAAAGTCTACTTAAAAGAATAATAGTTGGGAATAATTCTTAGTTTAAGAACTACTTTATAGTATATTGTAGGAGCAACTATCAGTTTTATAGATAGTATTATAGGATTTCTTTAAAATAGGATTTATATAGATAGATCAATTATCTATAAATACCCTAATTGTATTTGTTAAGAAACCTAGGAATAAACTATACTTCTACTATAAGTATAGAATATTTAATATTATTATAAGAAAGAAGTATTATCTTCTATTATTCATACTAGAGACCTTCTAGTAAATAGCCTTAGCTATATAATATATAAAATTAGATATTATTGTCATATTCTATAAAGTCAGAATCATAGAAAGATATTAGGAGAAAGCTACTTTGCATATATAGTATAGCTTTTTTAAATAATCTATATACGTATCTAAACTTCTAAGGGTCTTAGTAATATTCTAATACTATATTAAAAGTTTATTTTATAAGTTTCGTAATAGTTTTATAATAAACAATTTAAATGATATCTTTATCCATATAGTAAAGTTTTAGAGAAATTAGAAAGAGAAAATTACAAAGATTTTATAAATCTTATGTATAATTAGAATAAATCTTAACCTAGTTAAATCCATATTTTCTATACTAACTGTAGAATATATTAAGTTTATATTCAAAGTTAGAGAAGAGATTACTTATAGCTTTTCAAAGATAAAAGTAAAAGGTAAGTAGTTTACTTTAATAATAGTATAAACTATAGAGAGTTTCTCAAGATTTACTCATTATTACTACATACTTATTAATATTTACATAGTCTTTATAGAACTTCTAAATATTTTATCAAAATAAAGTAAAGTATTCTATTAGGAAGAAAAAGAAGGAAATACTTTTATTATACTAAAAGACTATTCTATAAAAGCTCTAATCTTCTCAAACTCTAATTTAGACTTACTAACTATCATTAAAGTAAATTATTTAAAATGTATATTTGGAAATACTTTCTTAGAAGAAGATATATATAAGTGCTAGGAACCGATTACTTCTCACTTATAGAAATTATTCTGAGTATAATATAAGTATTTAATCTATAATAAAAAGCTCTTAATAGTAATATTTTAATTTAATATTTCAAATCTAGAACTTAAAAGTTATGATAAATCTTATAAGTTAGTTAACTATACAAATTTCAAGTTCTTTATAAGAGAATAGAACATTAATAAATATTAGAACTAGTAAGCTAAATAGTAAGCCTATTACTAGTTTAACATTAAATACTAACTAAACTATTTAACTATTATACTAGATATACTAGATATACTAGATATACTAGATATACTATTACATTATAGATAAAACATTTTAATTAGGTGAGGAAATAAGAGAAACGAAAATAGAGTAATCTAGTTAATTCTAAATTTAACCTACTTATATTAGATACATATACTATTTTATAACAAAGATAAGAACTTAGAAGTTTTACATCCTATAATCATAAACTTTTAATAATCATATAAACTTCTAGAGATTATAAGATAATACTTTATTTAAAGAAAAATAGTACTTAGAAACTTATTAGGTTATAGCTAAATGAAACTACATATTCTTTATTACTACTAAGATTAAGGTTTTGATTATAGAATATACTTTTAAGATATTAAGATATTTTGTGTAGAAAACTTATATATTAATACCTAAGAATATAACTTAAAAATACTCAATAATACCCTACAGACAACTATGATATAGATAATTTATAATTATCTTCTAATACATTACTTTAAAAAGAATAATATATTTAAAACAATATTATCATAATACTACTTACTAGCTTTCGTATGAGATATATTATAATTTATGTAAGGCTAAAATACTTATAATACTAATATAATTTAGAGAAATATAAAAGAAAGGTTTCTATAGCTATTACTTATATTACAGAAAGTTTATCGTAACTTTATAATTGACGTTATTACTTACTTATATATATTTACTAAGAATAATACTTATTTAATATAAGTAATTATACACTAATTAGATAGGTTAGTTATACTAACGCCTATAATAATACTAGGAGTAGAGAAGTACATAGAATAATTCTTAGATTACTATTTTTAATTCTATAAAATTTTAAAAGTAATTACTAAGAATTAAATTGGTAATTAGACTAGCTACTTTTAAAAGAAGTTTCCTAGTTTTACCAATCTAAAGTAATATCTGAATACTATATATCACCTATAATCTGATATAACTACTAAATAACTTAATTAAGAAATAGAAATATGTTTTTATATAATTATTAATTATACTAAAAATGATTAAAAGATCTTTTTCGTAGTAATATAGCTAATACTTAATAACTAGATAGTGTTAATAATAAAGATTAACCCTTTCGTCTTGAAATATGACTATTATATAAATCTTATATACATCTATACTATAAATAAGAGTTTGATATATTTATATCAATAAAGTACTAATATTTTAATTAACAAATTAATAGAAATAAAAAGAATAGCTTAAGTGATTATAATATTTACTTAATAGAAAATGAAAGATTCTACTAATACTTAACAGAAAACTACTGATAAATTTAAGAAAAGGAATAAAGTATCACTTTATATAACTAGGTATGACTTACCTACTTATATAAGAAATTCAACTAACTATACTATGGATATAAAACACGAGATGTTATTATACTAATTATAATAGAATGAAATATACTTAGTAGTATTTACTCTAAGTTCTATATTAGTATCCTATATATATTTATATAGTTATTATATATAGTTAGAATTGAAAAGATTAACTTAATAATTATACTAACTTCAATATTCTTCCTAGTTCTAATTAACGATACTATTTTATATTTATTATTAAGTATATCATTAAATATAATCATTAGATAGAAGTTTATTTTAAGGATTCTGGAAAAGTTTTAATTAAAAGATACATATAGAATTCTACTAGAAGAAGACTTCTACTTAGTAGTTATGATTTATCCAATCAGTATAGATATTTCTAAAGTTATAGTTTTTAGAGAAATATTTAAGATTAAGATATAGTAAAACTATACTAATTATAAATATTCTTTTAATTTCTTATTTTGAAATATATCTTCTTTATTAAACTTTATTAATACTTTGAGAGAGATATAAAATAATTAGAATATAATAATTTGGACTAATAAGTATAAAAAAGTATTTTAATAAATTAGAATATAATACTACTTAGTATATATTAGAAAGTTATTTTTAAATAGTAAAAAGGATAAATTGTATTTTCTAAAAGAAATATAAATATTAATAATATATATATCTACTACTATATATACATATAGAAAGAATAAGACTTCTACTTTAAAGACTTATAGAATATTTATTAAAAAACGTTTTAAAACTAATGAGAAATCTATTGTAATATAATAGAAAAAGGAGTATTATAATTATTTAAGAATTACTTTATTAATAGAAAACTATACTTCTTTATAAATAAGAAGATTATAAAAGAGAGATTATTAGAAGTATTTAATAAGAATATACTAATTTAATAAATAGAAGAAAATATTAAAACTAATTAGAAAGACTATTACTACTTAAAATAAGAAATTAAGAGAAACTTAGGATATATTAAACAACTCTTAAAAGTCCGAAGGTTTATACTTATTAAGAAATAATAATCATTTATACTAAAAAGCTTAAAAGTAGAAATAACTTACGTTTAAATTATATTATTAATATTAAGTATTAGGAATATATTAAGACTAAGGCTATAGTTAGCTAAATTGAATATTTGGATAATTATATCTATATAGAACTTTATTATAAGAGATAGCTTTAATTAGAAGTAGTAGTAATAAATAAGATTATAAGAACCTCTAAAGCTTTATATATACTTTAGGAAAAGCTATCAAGTATCCCTAAAAGTATACTATCTTTAGTTAAGTTTATAAAAGAATTAAAGTATTATTTAGTAAAAGGAACTAATTAAGGAATAAATATATAAGTAAGGATTATAATATCTTTAAAGATAACATATAGATATTTATTACTAAGTATGTTAGTTATAATTTGAAATAGAACTTTATAAGAAGAGTACTTAATAATATATTAACTAGGTAAGTATATATATATTATAAGATATTAATTATACTAATTTAAAGTAATTTCTTAATTATTTAAATAGTTATTATAATTAGAGATAAACTTAAAATTCTCAGAATGTATTAAGATCATTATAAGGAATAGAAGAGTATAAACCGTAAAATATTTATTAAGGTTTATAATTATATTAATATAATTAAAAAATCAAAAATAATAGTAATTAGGATTAACTTATTTAAATATATCTATTTAAAACCTTTAGACTTATAAGAAAAAGTTAAGGAAGAACTAGATATAATTATAAATGAAATATATAATATAGTTGATATGTTTTATAATATTATTAATAAAGTAAACTAATTGTTAATAGGTTATATAAATAGATTATAGAGATCTTTAGAAACTAATAATAATAATTTAAATAAAAGAATAATTATATTATAGATTATAATTGATGTGTAGCTAACTATATATATAATAGCTAAAGGTATAGCTAATGTTTAAACTATTAGTAATTATATTAAGTTCTATATTAAATAGATAGTAATACTACCTTAAGGCTACTTTATAAGAACTCTTAATATAGAGATATATATAGTAAATATTAAGTATATTTAAGACTAGTAATAGAATAATAGTTAATAAAATATATAACTGAGGAATATATAGTAGTAGTATTATATTTTAAGAAAGTATTTATTATTAATATAGAGTTAGTAGTAGATATTGCTATATGCTTTAATAATATTATATTAATAGAAATAATAGTAGAGATATTATATAACAATATAAATAAGATGTTAAAAGAAACCTTTGTAATAATATACTTAATAATAGTAAATAGTAAAATGAGAATAATTAATGTTAAGAAGTTTATGGAGATCTTCTAGAACTATATTTATTACTACTTTATAATATTAATTAAATTAGAAACCTTCCTAATTTTAAAGGTTTTTAAACTTATATTAAACATTAAATATAAGAGTAGGAGGATTATTTACAAGAAGTATATAATAATTAAATACTTTTCAAAAGATTCTATTTAATATCTAATTTAATAAGATGACTTTAAAAGTAAATATAAAGTTTAGTAATAAATAAGGCTTTAGAAACTTTAATATAATTTAAGTATGTATATCTTTTAGAAATACTTACTTCAATATTATATTAATAATTATTTTATTTCTTCTTAGTCTTCCTAATATAAATCAACTCTAAATCTACTTCAATAATTTTAATAATAGAATTGAATAAGAAGGAATACTTTTACTTATAGAGAAATATAATAAGTATTTATAATTCTTAGTTTAAAAAGATTCTTTCTAATAAAGCTATTAAGTTCTTTATAGGAATAGAAATATAGCAATGTTATAAGAGATTTAGTTACCATAATATTTAAAGGTTAAATGATATTTTGAATAGAATAAGTTAAATTATAACTATTAATGAGAGTGAAGTAATTATAAAAGGCTACTACTAATAAAAAGAAATAGTGAAGTATTATATTAATTTAAATCTAATTTTAAAACTAACTATAGGTTTAAGACAGAAATTATTATTAATATTATATATTTAAATAGTAATAGGCCTATATTATATATAGTTAATGTATTAACAGTACTTATAAATATAAGGTTTATAAGAAGTATTTCTATAGAAAATATATAATAT
>QAPG01000831.1:0-14101 GCA_004366825.1 Colletotrichum spinosum
TAATAATAATAATAATAATAATAATAATAATAACTCTTTAATAGATCCAACTACTAGAATTCAAGATATAATTAGGATAAACCCAGAAGGAAATTCAAATGCTGAAATAATTAAAAATAATAGAATATCAAAATTAAATATAAGAAATAATAATAATATTTAGGGAAAATCCAACTTATATATTAATTTACTTACCATATTAGATAGAATTAAAAAAGATTATAAAATCTATAAAGAAAGTATTTCTTTATTATTTTAGACTATTCTAATTTAAAAAGTTATAAAAAGCTATATAAACATACTAATAAAAAGGATTCAACGTTATATATTTTATTAATTAATAAGGCAGAAAAGCCTACTTCTTTTATTTAAGCATTTAAATCTCCTGAATATAAAACCTAGATTCTAGCTATAAAAAAGAATTAGGATAAATAAAATCTATAAATAGTTAGAAAATAATACTTCTATTTACAATTAAGATTAAAGATATTAATATTTTAAATAGTAGATACGTTTATAATTTAAAGCTAAATAACATAAGTAAAGAAATTATATATAAAGTTAAATAGATAGCTTAAAGCTATAATTAATATTTAGATACTAATCATTTAGAAACCTTTAGTATTATTTATAAACCTAAAAGTTAGAAATATATAATAATTCCTTTTATTCATTTAATATAGATTTAATATAATTTGATATTACCATAATATTTGTTTATACTGATATCAATAAACCTATATATATTTATCTGCTAACTAGATTTTATTTAAATATAAAGAAGGATTCTTGAGAATTCGATCTAAATATAGATATAAATATTTATAAGAATAATAAAACCTGTACTGTTATTTATTTATTAAATAAAGCATTGTATAGTCTAAAATAGAATCTTCAACTTTAGTATAATTAGTTTAAAAACATTCGTTATTTAATAGGATTTATTATTTCTCTTTATAATAAAGTAGTTTTTATTTTCAGTACAACACCCTATAGAACTATTTTAACTTAATATATTAATGATATATTACTAGCTGAAAATAATTAAAAAACAGCTAATTATATATATAATTCTTTAGAATACAAAATAGGAATACAAAACTCAAGAGAACCTTTTACCTTTCTCAATTATAATTTATCTATAAATTAAAAGAAACAACTATTATTAATTAGAATAAATATACTAAGAACATCTTTAAAACATATAAAAAAGAAACTATTTATAAATTTAGAGATCCTATACATAATAACCTCAAATTACTTAAAGATAAAGAGAAATCTTCAAAAGAAGATATTTCAAAGTTTCAATAGAAAATAGGAGCTCTATTATATTTAGCTTTAAAAGTAAGGCCTAATGTTACTTTTATAGTAGTAATTTATTTTTCATCTACTTATAATTCAAATAAAAATCATTTTTTAGCTTTTAACTATATATAGGGCTATTGGAAGAATAATACAAACTATGAATTTATTTATAACTATAAAAATATATCTTCTATTAAAAATATTATAAAATATGTTTATTGAGATTAAATAGAAGATCTAAATCATAGAGAATCTATCTCTTTTTATATCTTCTATTTAAAAAGAAATAGTAATATTATAAATTATTCTATTATAAAATAAATAGTAGTAGCTTTATCTACTGAGAAACCTAAATATATAGTTCTATTAGATATTTATAAATCAATAACTTATTTATATTATAATTATAATTGTATAACTTTGAAATTAAGATTATGTAAAGTTGAAAAACCTAAGATTTCTATAAATAATTTAATAATAAAGCAACTAGCTGAAAATTCTAAGTTTTATAAAAAGAATACAATATATGCATATAAGATATTATATTATAAGGAATCTTATTAAAAATCAAAACATCTTTATATATTATATAAATATAAAAGATAATATATCTAATACTCTAACTAAGCTTTTAGGCTTAGTAAAATTTAAATGAATTGTATCTAAATTTTAAAATAAGATATTTTAAAAATCTTTCCTTTTTATTTTATATAGGCTTTAGGTTTTATAACTTTATATAATTTCTCTCTTTTTACTTTTCATTAAACCTTAAAGGCTTCTATATAGATTAATTAAATAGTAATAGAATTTACCTTATAGGGGATATTAGATTTATTCTAATATATAAAAAGCTTCTATTTCTATTATTCTAATAGATATAATAAAAAATCTTAACGTATTTCAAAATGAATAGATTATATAAAAATTGGTTTATAAATATATACTTATTTTACTTTTTTACCCTTAGTAGTTCTTAAGTAAATGAAGTAAAAGTATAGAGGTTCATTTTTATAAGGTATTAGAAGTAGTTCAAGCTATATATACTATGGTTTTAACGTCTTATATACTATAGCTATAGTAGTTAATATACTATAGCTATACTATAGTATATATTATGTTTTATCTTATATATTATAGTTATAATATATTATATACTATAGTTTTAATAACCTATATACTATATTAAAGTATATATATTATAATTATAATACCTTATATATTGTAGCTATAGCAAGCTATATGCTATAGCTATAGCTAGAACTCTAGTAGTATAAGTAGAATTCTGAAATAAATCCTCTATATAAGAACCTTAATATTTCTATGAATAACAGCTAGAAATAGTTAATTATATGATCAATCGAATTACTATTTCTCCTTCTATTTAACTATTAATATTACGAATATTTTGAATAAGTCCTTATATTGAGAAAACTACTTTTATCATATCATGTTTCTTTTGATTTTACAGTTATTTATAGTAATAACTTAACTGTTGATTTACCTCCCTATCTATCTGTTCTAATATATAGTAGCTTTCTAAAGGGTTTTAGTTAAAGTATAATAGTTAGTTTATTATATAAGTAATATTCAGTGTCAGTATAATTATAGTAAAGTTAACAAAGCTAATATCTTATCAATAGTACTTAATCTCTATATAGGAAACTTACTTATATTATAGTAAAAGCTTTTTAGTCCCTAGAAATATTTTAAATTATTTAATATATTATATATGCTTTAGGAATTATTTCAGAAGTTTCTGAACATATATTTCTTATAAAAGCTATAGCTATTATATTACTTAATTTCGAATACTTTCAATACTAGAAAACTACTATAAGTCTTAATTTGTTTGACGTAATACTTCTATTAAAAGTTTACGAATAATATATGTATATTAGAAATACTTTCAAAGAAAAGAAGAGGATATAGTTATTAATATAAGAGAAAATAATAATATATTTCTTAAGCTAGTAATATAGCTTTATTATAGTAAATTGAAAACTAACATAATTAAAACGTATATCTAAATAGTATTATTATAAGAAAAAAGATTCTTAAAAACTATATAATACTTTATTAAAAAGATAGCGTTTATTTATTATTTAGTAACTTAGTTGCATTTCTATATAAATAATCATATTAAATACTACATATATAAAATATCAACTATATTATATTAGAAGAGCTTAAGATTAAAGGGAGTAGTAATTACTATAAAGGTTAAAGATAATATACCTATTACAATTGTTACATAAGTCTTATAACTATCTTATAACTATTAACTTCTCTAAATAATTAGTTGAACTTTAATTTTAAAGAGATATTTATATTTAATACATTTATTACTATAAACCCAGTAATATTCTAAAGCCTTAAAACTCCTGAGCAAAACTTTACTAATTGTATTCCAAAAATATCATTAAATATAACCTATGAGATATTCTTATTTAACTATTATTATAATTTTGATATATAGATAAGTAAATACCATTAAGTAGAATATAAGCAATAGAAGTAGTTCCTATCATAGGATTCCTAGAATAAAAGTTTCTATCCTTTGATATTTTAAGTATTCCCTAATATTTTATGTATTCTATAATTGAAGTCTATTATTAAAACTTGTAATATTTATATTTTAGAATCTTCAAGAAAGAGAAATTTCTAGTATTCCTTCTAGTTAACTATTTATACTATATTATAGTTATGAATAAGAACATTTTAAAATATCTTGAACTAACTAGAAAGTATTAGTCAAAAGGATAGTTTAAAATAAATATCTCCTAACTATTCTAATATAATATTTTATCTATCCTTTATACTTATTACATTCTAAAAATACCTAAACTCTTCCTTTCTTTATAATTCTATTTACGTAAGTAAAATCATAAAAAACATATAATGAATAGCTTTAGAAATGTTATTAATATGAGTTTTGTGGTTTTTAAAAATAGCTTATGAAATTCCGAAACAACTACTATATAAATATAAGATTTTAAATTATTATATCTATATTCAATTTTAATTTAATAACTTTATCAAATTCTTTACTAAAACTTACGTAAGTAGTTAAGTTAACCCTAAGTAATTCTACTATAATTATCTATTCTTATAACTAGTAAGAAACCTTATTATAATTAAACTATTTAAAGTTATCTTATAGAAAAACTAAGTTTCTATTAAAGAAGAAGGTTTCGTTAAAAGAAATATTATAAATTATTATAATCTTATTTGAAAGTAAGTCCTATATCTAATATCAGTTAGTTTAAATAAAGTTGATTATCAAGTTAATAAAAATATATTTTTCAGAATGTACTGACTAGTTATGCTTCAACTTTATATCTATAATAAGAATAAAGTATTTACACTTATAAGTATAGAAGTACATCAAATTTGATTTTACAATATTATCTTTTTGAATAACTTTATAAAGTATCTAATACAGTATTTACTAACTTAAAGAGTATACTAATACATAGTTATAAAGAATTACTATTACTTATAAAGTCTTAAGCTAGAAGTTATAAAATAGTTTACTTCTATACTTTATATATATATATATATATATATATATACTTTAAGAACATTTCTACTATATTTAGTACTTTTATTTTAACTTTAAATATATAGAGTAAATAATTTAAAATATATATTTAAAAGAATTAGATTATATTTTATACCTTTACACTTAAGAACATTATTATTATATTTGAAAGCTTTAATATTAATACTATATTAGTATTTAAAACCCATAATAAAACCATCAAATATTCTTGTTATATTAATTCTAGTATAATGAATAATATAAAAGCCTTAAGAAAAATTAGTATTTCTATCTATAAATATTAGAGTTAAAATATAATTACTAGAATCCTAATAATAAGAGTAGAAGTTAAAACTAATATATTCCTTAAGAGTAGTATATAGAATATTCTTATATTGAATATAATAAACCTTGTTTTCTTGCTTTACTAATACTTTAAGGTTTATATATTTCTTAAATAAACTAATAACTATTATGTTTTAAGTAACTTTTAATAATATCAATACTTTATATAACTAAGATAAAATAGTTAAAAAGCTTTCTATAAAGATACTTTAATTACTAATATTAGAATTATTCATTACTTTTAAAGGGTTTTAAAATAATATTTATAGAATATTACTAATAGTAGTAATATCTAGGAGAAGCCTCATACTATACTAACTATACCATTAAAATAGTTATTTTCTTATAAGATATATTATATTTGAAAATTTCCTACTTATAATAAATACTAATAGTTATAATTCTACAGTAATTATTCTTTTACAGTTAAAATTAGTAATTTAGCTTAGTATTTTACTAGTAGTTTTAGTTTTATAATTACTAAAAAGAAATAAGGTTTATAGTTGGAATAGTATAAAAAGTAATATTATATAGATATAATTTAATTTCTTTCATTCTTACTAATTATAATTAAGATCTTAGTATTTCTATAGTTTTTGTTAAGTATAAGTTTCATATTATACTAAACAAACTTTTTATAAGAATTCCTGAAAAGGTATAAAATATTTCATATCCTGGAAAATATGAACTAAGGTATTTGAATTAAAGATAAAAGAGTTTTAGGAAAAATACTGTTAAGGTTTTTCTTTATAGTATATCTACTATATAGTATTATAGTTACTTTAGGTGGAAAGCTAACTATATAACTACTATGAATTAAAGTTTTAAATTCTTTGTAAAAACTCTAGATGTAAAACTAATAACTATTTAAGTTTCTTTTTAGTTAAGGTATTTATACTTAGCTTTTATAAGTTAAATAGAAATATATACAATAATAGTGTATTAGAATATAGCTTAGTTTATACTTTAGAGAGTATAGGGGTTTATCTAAGTTTTAAAAGCTTTTTTTACTATTTTAAGGATATAAAGTAGTAATTAAGGCCCTATCAAAATACTCAAAATATTGTAGCTAGTTTTATTATATAAGAGGGTTTTAAGATAATGTTGCATTATTTCTACAATAGCTGAAATAATCTTATTTAAAAGTATAGAATATAAATAACTATAAATTACAAATATTTAGCTCTATATATAAGATTTAATTCGTAAAAAAACTATTAGAGTTATAAGACTATAAGTCTGAACTGTTCTAGGGATAAAAAGAACATAATTAACTATTTGAGTTTTAGATATAGTATTTTACTATTTCTAAAATTATATTTAAATTATTATGTCTATAGTAAAATCTCAAAGTTTAGAGGATTAAAATATCTTATAATATACTAACATAATATACAACTGCTATAAATTATCTATAACATTAAAGTAATTATAGAAATTAGTAGTTGATATTATTATATCATTTTCTATATAATAGTATTAATACTAGAATACTTTACTTATATAATTTAAGATTTAAGTTATTATACAAACTTGGCTTTACTATTTGTATTAATACTTTTGAGCTTTTAGAATATAGAAATTATAGAAAAGTATATAAGTTTTTAGATTTATTTCTATAAAACCTATAATATTTTGTATATCAATCTCTTCAATACTATCTACTAAGAATTATTAACTTTCTTTATAGTCTATTTTTATAAAAATAAAGTTATTAAGAATATTTGACTTGAGTACTTTGAAAACTTATTAGTATTACTTAGTTCTTAGAAAATTACTCTTAAATAGTTTTAAAGAAATTTAAAAAAGAATTGGTAAATAATTATTTGAAAAATAAGAGTAATTTTATAAGTTACAAGTTTTAATTTCTATTTTAAAAGTATTATACTAAATAAACTACTAATAAGCTCTCTTAAATATGAAAATAGAAGTGCTTTTTATATATACCTTAATATTTAAAATATTTTAAATTAGTATAATATATAATTCTTACCTAATAGGTTTTCAATATTATAAAACTTTCAAAACTCTTATATAATTAATAGGTAAAATCTAGTATATATTATAGATAGCTAAATATAGCTATATATACTATATAAGGCTTGATTTTAAGTAGTCTAAGTAGGGTGAGGCTTGTGGAGATAGCGCCAGCGCCTGAGGTTTAACCGGTGCAAACTCTGCCTCTCGAGCGCGTTATTCCTGACAGCATCACTCCTGACATACCGGCTCAGAACCCCCCACTTTAGAAAAGGTCCATCTTCGACCTAATTGTTGTTCGCGAAAGAACTCAACGTCCCACCCAACAGCGCTTCCCGCCCATCTACGAGCTTCACCCTCTCAGCACACACCGCTATGCCCCCGACACCTCTCGCCCTTCCCACCCGACTTCTTCGCGACGTCGGGGCACCCGAGAGAGTCAGCACATCGAGGTCATACTCTCGTTGGAAGACCCAGGACCAAACCCGAAAAGACCGCCGGAAAGCCGACAGACACTCCAAATGGACGCATTCCCCCCTCGGCAGAGTAGATGAAACCCGCAGGCTTATTACTGTGGCAAGTCACCCAGCTGTCACGGATAATCGCGAAGAAGGTATCTCTGCCATCCAAGAGCCTCGATCTGAACACGTAATTGGGAGGAATGATACGAAGAAGCGGAACCGAAATACGATGGAAGAAGTCCAAATTGGCTCTCAGCCTGTCCCGCACCAGGTATCGCGAGCAGTCCGTCAGAAAATGACTAGGGATGATGTCGAGATCGAGCTACTGGAACGAAAGCTGGGCCTAAAGAAAGGAAAGAAGAGCATTCCGAAATCCTTCCCTGACGACGGTCTGGATGACTTGCTGGGTGGCCTGGGTGATGTTGGTGAATCCGAGAATCAGGACAAACGTGGGGGAGACGCCAAACTTTGGCTGGCCCACAAGAGAAGAAAGGCAACTCGTGCTCACGTCTTGGATGAAGGCCGGGTCAGCGACCAGGTCGACATGGATCTTAGCGATGATCCGATTCACGACGGAGAGTGGGACAACTTGGGTGGCGAAAAAGAATTCGAGGAGAAATCCATCAATAATAATCACGCCGATTTCGACGAAGACGACGGCGATGGCAGTGGCACCGACTGCGTTCTCTCGGATCCTCGGTCAGTCACTGACATCGATATCGCCACGGATGAGGCTCGGACGCCTGCAAGGTCCAAGGAAAATCCCTACGTTCCACCACTGGCCGCGAAGGGTGCAGCCATCAAGTACGTTCCACCATCGATGCGGGCCATGTCCGCTGTTGAAGCCGACTTGGGGATCCGAATTCGCCGAAAATTGCAGGGTCCTGTCAACAGAGTCACAGAGACAAATATGACTTCGATCACGGGCGAAATTGAAGTAATCTACCGGGATCACCCACGAGGCCACGTCAATGAAATCTTGATCGGCCTACTGATGGCCCAAATCTGCGATTCGACAAGCAAGCCCGATACACTTCTAGTGCTGTCTGCTGGTTTTATTGCTGCTCTTTACAAGGTAGTTGGCGTCGACTTCGCGGCGCATTTTCTTGCGGTAGCTGTGGATCGCTTTCTCAAGGAGAAAGAAATTGCAATAGTTGCCGCCGACAAGCAGCAAGTTCCTACCAAGGAGACATCAAATCTGATTACCCTGCTGGCAGAGATGTACATGTTCCGTGTCATAAGCAGCAACCTCATTTTCGATGTTGTGCGACTCCTACTGGGACATCTTTGCGAACTGAACGCCGAGCTTCTGTTGCGTATCGTTCGTGTTGCCGGCCCCCAACTACGCAAAGACGACCCTTTGGCTCTTAAAGACATTGTCAGCTTGATCCGACCTGCAGTGGCAAGAATTGGGGAGGCCAACCTGTCGGTCCGGACAAGGTTCATGATCGAGACCATAAGTGACCTAAAGAACAATAAGCTGAAGGCAGGTGCACAGGATCTGGTCATACTGAACGAACACGTCACGCGCATGAAGAAGCTTCTCGGTTCTCTTGATACGCAGAGGATCAAGGCGACTGAGCCACTAAGGGTGGGCCTCGACGACTTGCTTAACGCAGACAAAACTGGCAAGTGGTGGTTAGTGGGTGCCAGTTGGGCTGGTGCAAAGCTTCCGGAATCGAGGCCCAGTCACCTCCGAAATGCGGGTTTGGAATCTCTGCCTGATCACGACGAGGCAAGCACCGGTGATTGTAGTATGGTCATCGCCGATGTGGACGACATGATTAGCACCGATTATGCGGAACTTGCACGAGAACAGGGCATGAATACAGATGTTCGACGCGCCATCTTCGTCGCACTTGTCGCCGCTGTCGACTACGAGGACGCCTATACGAGGATTCTAAAGCTGAGGCTCAACAAGCACAATCGGCGCGAGGTGTCCAACGTCCTCGTACAGTGCTCTGGAGCGCAGCAGCACTACAATCCATACTACACTCTGGTGGCGAAAAGGTTCTGCTGCGATTCGAGGATCAAGCATGCGTTCCAGGATGCAATATGGACACTGTTCCGCAGGCTTGGCGAGCCTTTGTTTGGCGAGGAGCCAGAGGAGGAGGACGAGGACGCTGCTGACGCTCGTCGTCTCATCAACACTGCCAAGATGGTGGGGACCCTAATTGCTGACGGCTCCTTGAGCTTGGGCATTCTCAGGCCTCTCAATCTCGCGTACATTAAGGAGGGCACCTCTTTGTTCGTAGAGGTGACCTTGATTACAGTGCTTCAGGAATGCAGCCGAGTCAAGGGTAAACCTGTAGACCAAACTCTCAGCAGCGCGATTGGCACCAACATAGCCCCGGACCTTGCGCAGAATATTGGGTACTTCTTGCGGAAGAAGATTCGAAACTCGGATCTCATCGACGGCAAGAAGAACGCGAGAAGGGTCAAGAGTGCTTGTAAGCTCCTCGAGGTAACACTACTGAAGCCAGTAATAGGGGCCGATATATAGGCTGCAATTAATATCTATATATCTATACCTGTATTCTATGTAATATATACTATTAAGTAAATTATACTATAAAATCATATTATATATTTATAGATAGAGTTATATTGATATATTGTAATAGTAAGTATATAATATTAGATAAAGAAAATATGTGTTTCTATTTATAGTATAGTCAGTTATTAAGTTAATATAATTAGTTTTTGAAATATATTTTTATTACTAATTTGTAAATTTCAATTTTCTTAGACTTGAAATTATATATAATAATATAGTATAATTATATAAAGTTTTAAAAGTCTTATATATAAAGATAATAATTAATATTAAGCTACTTTTACTATATGCTTAAAATAGTATTTAAACTCTTTAATTTATATATAGATTCAATTATAAGTTTTATTTAATAATAATTTATATACTTATAATAGTTTATAATTAGTTAAAATAGTAATAGTATTATTTATTATTATAGATAATTATACCCCTAGTCCTAATACTTAATTCTATTGCAGTAGAAGATATCTAAACGTTAAATCTCAATATTTCTTATTGTTTTACTTTTTATTATCTATATCAGCCTGTTACCTCCAGGATACTAAAACTCTCATACCAGCTGAGGAATGGTTATTAATATATACTATAACATAGATATAGGCTTTTTGGCTTCTAGTATGCATATGACCTCGTTGGTTGGCCAAACGAAGAAGGTACGTACCGCTCAAGTGAAAAAAATTGAAGCGGCCCATGCCAAAGCCATTCACACCGAGCAGCTACCAGAGATCCGCAGCTCGCCCAACGCCGATGGAGTCAGCTCAACCGTCCAATCCCTTCTCTTCACCCTTTCATCCACCCATTACATCGCGCCTCAACAACGCGTTTACACCCCCATCGCCTCGTCCACTCGGTTTCTGTCAGCTTTGCCGTTGCTTCTTGTTCATTGTCGCCGCCCACCATGCTATCTAGCCGCTTGATACCGCGATTCGCTGCCAATTCGGCATTCAGGAAACACACGTCGTAAGAATCAGCTTTACCCGCTCCAGTTGCAAATGAGATGCTACTGAGGGGACCGACCTGACTTGACCACAATTGCAGTCTCCCCTCTGTCGTGTCGCCGTTTCAGCTTCCAAGATGGACCCGCGCCTACGCATCTGCCTCTGGTATGTCTATCCCCTGCGCCACTTCGCACGATAGTCCATTACGACATCCCAACTGCATATCTTCGCCCTCACGCAATATCTGACTGTTGCAATATCTGTAGAGGAAAAAGACCTCGTCATCATTGGAGGTGGCGTCGCCGGCTATGTCGCCGCCATCAAGGCTGGCCAAGAAGGTCTGAAGGTACTCGCAGCGCCTAGCCTTGCTTTTCAGCGACGATAAATACAGATGGATTGACTGGGCTCTAGGTGGCTTGCATCGAAAAGAGAGGCACGCTGGGAGGCACATGTCTCAATGTTGGCTGCATCCCCTCCAAGGCTCTTCTCAATAACTCTCACCTCTACCATACAATCAAGCACGACACCAAGAACAGAGGTATTGATGTCGCCGATGTCAAGCTCAACTTGGAGCAGTTCATGAAGGCCAAAGATACGGCTGTTGGGGGTCTGACGAAGGGAGTCGAGTTTCTTTTCAAGAAGAATGGTGTCGAATACATCAAGGGTTCTGGCTCGTTTGTCAACGAACACGTGGTCAAGGTTGATCTCACTGAAGGCGGCGAGGCGTCCATTCGGGGAAAGAACATTTTGATCGCCACTGGTAGCGAGGCTACTCCTTTTCCCGGCCTGGAGATCGACGAGACGCGTGTGGTTACCAGCACTGGCGCCTTGTCACTGGGTAAGATCCCCGAGTCGCTGGTGGTCATTGGTGGCGGTATTATCGGTTTGGAGATGGCATCAGTCTGGTCCAGACTGGGGACCAAAGTCACCGTTGTCGAGTTTCTGAACCAGATCGGCGGGCCTGGTATGGACGTTGAGATCTCGAAGAGCGCCCAGAAGATTCTCAAGAAGCAGGGCATCAACTTCAAGACCAGCACCAAGGTTATCAGCGGCGATAAGAGCGGCGAGAACGTAAGGTTGGACGTCGATGCTGCCAAGGGTGGCAAGGCCGAGACGGTATGTACTAGATCCTGAGCTCAACGACAGCAGGATCGCTAATCTTTCCAAATAGCTCGAGGCTGAGGTGGTTCTGGTTGCCATTGGCCGCAGGCCGTACACTGGGGGTCTGGGCCTTGAAAACATCGGCCTCGATGTCGACGAGCGAGGCCGAGTCGTGATTGACTCCGAATACCGCACCAAGATCCCTCACATTCGCTGCGTTGGTGACGCCACATTCGGTCCCATGCTGGCGCACAAGGCTGAGGAAGAAGCTGTCGCTGTGGTTGAGTACATCAAAAAGGGTCACGGACACGTCAACTACGGCGTCATTCCCTCAGTCATGTACACCTACCCGGAAGTGGCCTGGGTTGGACAGAGTGAACAGGATCTGAAGGCTTTGAACGTGCCCTATCGAACAGGCTCGTTCCCCTTCAGCGCCAACTCTCGTGCGAAGACAAACATGGACACCGAGGGTATGGTAAAGATGCTTGCCGACCCCGAGACGGACAGGCTCCTGGGCGTTCACATCATCGGGCCTAACGCTGGCGAAATGATTGCCGAGGCAACCTTGGCGCTGGAGTACGGCGCCTCGAGTGAGGATATTGCCCGCACATGCCACGCTCATCCGACTCTCGCTGAGGCGTTCAAGGAAGCAGCTATGGCTACTTACTCCAAGCCTATCCATATGTGAAGATAAATCCATATGTGAAGATACTAAGATAGGAAGCTATTGTATTATATTTGACTTATTAAAATTGTAATATATCTTAAGATATATATGCTAAATATAATTAGGATAGAATGTATTACATATTTTATGACTTATTAGACTTCTATTATATAATATAATATAATTGTAGTTGTATTAAAGTTTTTAATCTCTTTAAAGTTGTATACTTCTCTAGAATTTTCTAAAAGTAGTTATACCTAGTAGTTAGCTCTTATCTTATTGACCTTGTAGATACTACTAGTTCTAAGAAACTTTTTAAATAGAAGAAACCTTAAAGAGTAAATATAGTTAATTAATATAATAGTTAATAAATAGAAGAAGGTATATATATACTTATATCTGTTATAATTACTTTTTAATAAATTATAATAAATTATTATATAATACTTACTATTAGCTTCCTATTTAATATAGTAGTTTAACGTCTAGCTGGCTTTTACTATTTTACAATAAGAATAATAAGTTTGAATCCTATAGTAGGTAACTATAACTAGTATTCCTACTAGTTATATAAACTATTTATAGTAACTACTACTAGTTATTAGCTCTTACTAATAGCTATTAATAGTTACTAACTATTAATAGCTAGCGATAAGTACTATTAGCTAGCTAATATTAGTATTATATAACTATAATCTTTTAAAGAAGTAATTATAATAGATATAGGCCTATACCTTCCCTTTAACATACCTTCTATAATTATTAATAATAATGATATTAACTAATTATATTATTACTACTTAAGGTTTCTTCTATTTAAATAGTTCTTTAGCCTTAGTATTATCTATAGGATCTATAAGACAAGAGCTAACTATTAGGTATAGTTTCCTTTAAAAGGTTCCCGAGAGGCATATGACTTTAAATAGATCAAAGACCTTTAATATAACTACTATACTTACTCTCAGCTTTTATTATATATTCATAACTATTAATAGTTACTAGTTATTAATAGTTATAAGTAAACACTGATAGCTAGTAGTAGTTACTATATTTAGTTTATATAACTAGAAGGTCTATAATTACTAATCTTATTTACCTATTATAAGATTCGAACTTACTATTCTTACTATAAAATAAGAGAAGCTAGTTAGGCATTAAATTACTACATTAGGCAGATACATAATATAATATTATATATATATATATATA
>QAPG01000832.1:0-13944 GCA_004366825.1 Colletotrichum spinosum
CTTATTTAAACTAATAAGAATAAAGGAATCATTATATAGATTTATCTCTACAGTATATAGTATATATATATATATATATTATAACTTAGAGATAGATATTATAAATAAAGATAACTAGTTATATACTATTTATACAGTCAATCGATTACGACATTTACTATTTATAATCTAATATCAAATTATAGAAATACTATACTAATAGTATATAAGTCTTAGTATAATATCTCTAACTTTAGATTATCTTAACTTTCCTAACTATTAGCTAATAACTATAAGGTATAGATTTCAATATATATATCGTTTTAGAAAGAAAAAGTAGTATTCAACAAGCTATTTCTAATATATATTTGAAGTATTTAGAGTTATTATTAAATATCTTATTCTTAAATATTAGATTCTTTTTTGTTCTTTTAATCTTATACTTCTTAAGTATATTGATAGTTTTATCTATTAGTAATATTCTGACGTTAAGTTAAACTATAGTTATTTCAAAAACGCTAGAGAAAGTAATAAAGTTACCCTTATATAATATTAGTTTATTTAAGTCTTTATAGAAATAGTCATAATTCCTATAGTAATCAATAGCTTTAATAAGATTAATACTTATATTAAAATTATAGGGGTTAAGTGTAGGAATAGTATTCTTATCATTACTATTATTATTATTAGTAATATTACTATAGAGATAGCTATTAACTTGAATATATTAAAAAGTAAAGAGAGGGTTAGTTTTTTATTATTCTCTTTTATCTATAAGGCTAGTGTTATTAAGATATACTCGTAGTATTATTGGTAGCTAGCTAATATGAGTTAATATTATGAAAACTACTATACTAAGTTTGAAACTTTAAAGATACTACTATAGAGACTATTATATAGCTTATATTAATAAGTTTGTATACCTAGTTGCCATTCTGTTATTTTATATTACTTATATATATATATATGATTTCTAAGTTAAAACTAGGTATAAACTAAATGTTATACTACTAAGTCCTTTTTATCATATTTACCTATAGAAATATATATATACTATAGTATATGACTAGGTTTTCTTTTAATTATAGAGATTTTATACTTAGTGTTATATAAAGCTACTTACTACTTAGAGGGCTGAATATATAATATACTATAGTAAGAAACCTAATACTTTTAGTACAATATAAAAAGCTTTATATTAAAAACAAGGTTTATCTTAAAACTTATAAAAGACTTATTGAAGTTCTATGTATTTCCCTATAACGTTGAATCTATTTAATAATTTAACTATTATTAGAAGTCTATTAAAACCCCTTACAATATTCAGAAATATAGTAGCAATACTAAACTATAAAACCTTAAAACTAAATTATATGAGAGTTATTATCACTACTTGAAAAGCCTAAGTAACTAATATTACTATATATATAGTCTATAGTGAATTAACTAGTTATATATCTCTCGATGTATAAATCTTTACTTCATACTATTCTAAATTACCTATTTATATTTATCCTATATATACAAATTCTTTGAAGAAAGGTTTAGTTTTAATATCCTAGTAATCTATTTGTTATTACATACCTTTCTCTTTTAACTTTATAATCTTAGTTCTTATTATTTTCATAAAAGACTTTTATAGTAACTCTCATAAGTTAGTAATGTCTTTTTGAGGCTTTGGTAATATACCTAGTTGATTAATATATATTAAAGCTTTAGTAAAAAGATCTCTCTCTTTAACACTATATTTCAATTAATAGAAAATACTATGAAAAAACTAAAAGTATTTTTATTAAATCTTTATTACTAATTAAATAAATAAATACTAGTATAACTATCTTATTTATCCTTCATAAACATAACATAGTATTATTCTCTTTCTTTATAAGTATTTTGATATTAATTAGTTATATTAAAGCTCTTTAACCTATTCAGAGTCATATACCTCTTCGGAAACCTTTAAAAGAAGCTATACCTAATAGTTAGCTTTTACTTTAAATATTCTATAGATAATACTAAGGTTAAAGAACTATAGAAATAGACAAAGCTTTAAGTAGTAATAATATAGTTAGTTGAATATAATATCTAATTAATATAAGGTATATATATACTTATACCTATTGTAACTATTCTTTAAAGGATTATAATAAGTCATTATATATCACTAAATACCAGTTAGCTATTAGTGTTTATTGCTGGCTATTAATGAGTATTATTTATTAATAGCTAATAGTAAGAGCTAATGGTTAATAGTAGTTATTATACTGAGTTTATATAATTAGAAAGTCTATAAATACTAGTTATACTTATTTACTATAGGATTCAGACCTATTGTTCTTACTATATAATGGTGAAAGCTAAATAGATATTAAACTATTATGTCAAATAGATTCTTTGAAAAGTATTATATAATTATTAATCTTAACTTCTAGCTAAAATTACTAATATTATCTATTCCTATACAAGTAACCTAATTCCTAAAAAGTTGAAATCTAAATTTATATTTTAGTTTTCGCAAATTAACTAAATATGAGTTTGGAAGTATTTATCTCTAAACTTACTTCAAATAAGCTTTCCTTTTTAGCTAACTAGATCCCTAATTTTAAGTATACTATTTAGTTCTCTAGTTATTAGTATAGTTTCTAATCTTTAATTACTATTAAGAACTATCTTTTCTATCTAAAGCTAATTAGAAACTTAAATTAGTTCTAATAGTTTAAACATTAGTTTAAATATGATTAATCCTTTCTATTAGTTTGTAGGACCAATTGGAAGCTTAATTTCATATTGTAAGGTATTTCTAGTACTGATAAGATAACCTGTAGAAAAGAAGTTTTTCTATTAGGTACTTTTAATATTCTAAATCTCCAAGTATTTTAAGAATAAAGTTTTCTTCTATTTTAACAATTAACTTGACTAGTAGTTTTATAACATCTTTTATAAATACTTTATATAAATCGTATTTTAAATAAACTTTATCTTATTGATCTTAGTACTTTGAATAATGCTAGTTCTTTAGAAGCCCCGCTTGATGTAGTAGTTTAAGATCTAACTAGCTTTTACTACTCTATAGTAAGAGTAGTAAATTTAAATCCTATAGTTAATAAGTATAACTAGTAATTACAGACCTTTTAGTTATGTAAACTAAATATAATAACCATTATTAACTATTAGATCTTACTCCTAGCTATGTATAATTAGTAATTATTACTAACTTGCTAATATCTAATATCATATGATAACTTATTACAACCTTTAATAGAGTATTTATAATAGATATAGATTTATATATATCTCTTATATTTATTACTTTTTGAATTAACTAACGTTATTTACTATCTAAAAGTCCTTCTATTTAAAGAATTCCTCAGTATTAGTAGTATCTATAGGATTTATAAAATAAGAACTAATTACTAAGAACAGCTCCCTTTAAAAGGTCTTGAGAGGCATATGACTTTAAATAGATTAAAGACCATTAATAAAACTAATTATAATCTTTTACAAAATGAAGATTTAGACTTTATACAAATCAAAAATATTTAGATTATAGCTCAATAAATATCAAAGATATCCCTTTAATTTAATCTTAAATAACCTTTTTATGATACGTGATTTATAGTATCTCTCGTCAAGATCTACTTAATAACTGTAAATATAAGTCTATTTTTAGTGAGATTATAAGCCTTAATAAAAGCTTAGAATATACTCTAATACTTACTAATAAAAATACTATTTAAACTAAGTTTCTTTAATTATATATAGTAATATCTAGTTATTATAAAAGTTTGGAAATATATTATATAGTATAATTACAATTGAAATTAATTCTATTCAGAATTTATATAATGGTGTATTACATATTCAGCCTCCTATTTAGTAGGTAGCTTTATACAACGCCTAGTATTAAATCTCTATAATAAAAGAAAAACCTAGTAACATACTATATTTTATTTATATCTCTATAAGTAAATATAGTAAAAAAGACTTAGTAGTATAATATTTAGTTTAGACTTAGTTCCAACCTAGAAATCATATATATATAAGTAATATAAAGTAACGGAATAATAACTAGATATGTAAACTTATTAGTATAAGCTGTATAATAGTCTCTATAGTAAGTTGTAACTTAACGTACTAGTAGTAGCTTCGAAGTATTAAACTTACTATAGTAGTACTTAGAATATTAACTTATATAAGCTAGCTACTAATAATACTACTAGTACATCTTGATAATACTAGCTTTATAGATAAGAGAAAGTAATAGAAGACTAGCTTTTTCTTTATCTTTAGAATATAAGTCAACAGCTATTTATAATAATACTACTACTACTAATAATAATAATAATAATAAGAATATAAACTACTCCTAACTACTACCTATTATTATACTCAACCCTTATAACCTTAATTTAAATATCAATCCTATTCAGATTATTAATAATTATAAAGACTATAGCTACTTTTATTAAATTTAAATAAGTTAGTATTATATAAGGACGACTTTACTACCTTCTCTAGCCTTCTTAAAATAGCTATAGCTAAATTTAGTCTTAAAATATTACTAGTAAATAAAGCTATTAGTATAACTAAGAGGTATAAAATTAAAAGAATAAAAGAAATCTAATACCTAAAAGTAGGATATTTAGTAATAATTCTAAATACTTCAAATATATATTAGAAATAGCTTGTTAGGTATTACTTTATTCCAAAAAAGTATATATATCAAAATCTGTAGTAGTTATTAACTAACAATCGGGAAAACATAGATGACATAAAATTAGAAATATCATATTATATACTATCGACATAATATTATTACGTAATATTTAAAGACTTAAAGTAACTATAGCTATAGTAGTTAGTATAGGATAAGTTGGGGTATAGGTTCTAGCTGGGTGCTAAATATTCTCTATATAAAGTAAAAAGCTTTCAGAATTTATATAATAGTTTTATAACTTCCCACATATATATTCTGAAAATAATTAATTCCTTTCTAATATACTGACTTATTCTAACTAGTTCTTCAAAATTAAAAAGAAATAGCTTAAAATTAATCTTTTACTTTATAAGTTATATTTAATAAATAGTTCGTCTATTGATTATTCTTATAATCCTTTTAATATTTTATCAAACCTTATATATTAAGAAGCTTCTGTATGATTTTACTCAACTTTTAAATCTTACTAATACTTAGAAGATTAGATTATAGGTTTTATTAAGGGGGGATAAATATAAACAAAAAACTTAAAGATGTATATTTAATAGTAAATACCTAGGTATTACCTATAAAAACTTTAGGAAAGTCGAATTAATCTTAAGTAATTCAATAAAATAGATAAGTTAAGTATAACTCTAAAGTTTATCTAGAGATAATTTATTTCAAATAGGTTTTTATGTAATAAGCATAATCTAGTTACTTTAATCTTAAAGCTTTTACCTCCTAACTATTAAAGCTTAAATACCTAAGGCTGTTTCATCTAAGGTATCTTATATAGAAATACTATATATAAGTATTATTAAACTTTATCTTTAAGAAATCTATCTTAAAGCAAAATCGAAAAAATAATATATTTAGAAATTCCGAGATAATATATAAACTAATGAAATAGACTATCAAAAAGTTTTTAAACTAGTTCATTGTTAGAAAATATAACATTATACCTTCTAAATAATTATTTTATAATAATACATTAGTGAATTAAACTAAATCTAAGAATTCAAGTAAAGTTTATATATTAAACTTTGGCTTTATTCAAAAGTAAAACTTCTAAAATAATATTAATATAGAAATCTTTAATATAAGTAATATGATCTGATTATTACTACAAGGTCTTCTACTACTATATGGTTAAATGTCAGAGCTAGGGGTATAGTTATCCACTACAATACATAATTTCATTACTATTTTAATTAGTTATAAGCTAGTATTAGTATAAATATTATTATTAGGTAAAGCCTATAGTTTAATCTATATATAGGGTAAAGAGCTTAGGTATTATTCTTAGTATAGAGCAAAAGTAACTAAATAAAACTAATATTATTTAATGTTAAGTCTGGCATATTCTTCCCCTTTGAATTATTAAAAGTATTCCTAATTCTTTACTTACTTTATCTAACTATAGGTAAATTAGTTAAATTAAATGAAATAATATCCATTCTTTCATTTAACTTAAAAAGTTCGTTTTTGAAACATAAATTCAATTAGTAATATAAATTCCTCCATAGTTATTATATTATATCATCCATATTTCTAGAGCTCATCAATATCAAAAAGATTATAGATAATAACATATTATACTTACTAAAAATAGGCAAAGCTTTTAAATAGTTAAAAACATCTGAGGGGGGATTATAGTTAATTCTTTTAGAAGAGAAAGGTTAATACTTTCATTTATTAAGCTAGAAGGATAGTCGCTATTACTACTAGACTAATTACTTAGAAAAGCTATTTTAACTTTTAAAATATCTAAGAATATCAATTAAGTTCTATTAATATATCCTTTACAATTTAGCTGTTTCTTTATTATTAATTTGTAGTAGAAAATATATAGTTCATAGTTATTGACTTTATTTATAGAACTATTTTAAATAGTTCTTATTATTGAAATATATAGAAATTTAGTATATAAGCTTATAATAGTATATTATAGATATGAATAGTTTTCTGAAAAGTATAAGTAATATCTTAGATTATATACATATTTTAATTTACATTTGGATTCTTTATCTAGCCTTCTTATTAGAATAGTTAAAAAAGTCTTTTTCCTATAGTTTGCTATTGAATGTTTATTAACAGAAAATAAAAAGAGAAAGCCTCTTTGTATCTAACTAAACTATTAACTTCTAAGTTTACAGTCTCCTTTTTGTTAGGATTCTAATCTTAAGTTATAGTCTAATTAGGTGAAGTATATTGATTAAATATTCAAAATTCCTTTTAAGTACTAAAGATTCGTCAGATTTGAAGAGTCTTATATATACCTTTTTTAAAAAGAAATATGCTACTTATTGTATTATATTTAACTAGAGATATTCAAATTAGCTTTACTTAGGATTCTTTTGTACTGTATTTTAACTTATTATTATATAACTAAGTTGTTTTTAGCATACTAATATTCAAGAATCCTTGAAAAAACTGAAAAAGAAGTATTATTATTACTAAAGAGTTCTATTTCAATAAATATCAAAAAGCCATTATTAATAATTATATTTATATATATTCAAATTATTTCATAAAATTCCTTTATCTTTCTATAACTAGGTTTCTAGATGATCAACACTTGAAGTTTACTATATTATGATTGAAGATATATTTAGTTTTAAGAGTAAAATCTTTAATATTTTCAGATAGCTGTTGAAAGGTCTTTTCTTAGATAAGTTATTTATTGGAATTATATAGATCAATGAGTCTTAAAATATTGAAGTCTAAGTCTAATATTCAGATCAAAGTATTTCTAAATATGTTAATTAGTTATATAGAATTATAATATGATATATTAATACTAAAGTCAAAGTTATTAGATAGTTATATTATTATACTTGAACTACTAATGATTAAGTATCTTATTCTTTAGTAGCTTATTAAAGAATTAATATGAGTAATTAAAAAGATTTTGTTTACATTTATTAATTAAGAATAGTTTAGAAAGTAATTAGCTATTCCTGAACCTATAATTATAAAATATAAATCATATAATATAAAGTCTAAATGTAAGTTATTAAAAGATATAATCTATTTAAATTAGAGTGAAGTACTCGAATATATATAAATAGACTAATTAAGCTTTAAATAAGCTAGTATAACTACCTAGCAAACTTAGTACTATACATATTCTCATACTATATTTAGTTAATAAGCTATTAAAGAAAAATAAAAGTATAACTTGGGAATAGATAATAAGAATAATATAATAATTCTATAATTTAATTTCAATTATAGATTTTATAAAAGTATTTCTACAAAATACTTTCTCAGAATATAATAAATAGAAATATTATAGTTATTAGACTTATGAATATTCAACTAGACATTACAGAGAAAAGCATATTCTTTATATTATTAAACAAAACTTAGGAATAAATCTTATTACAAATAAAGCTAACGATCTGAATTCTAATAGTAATATAAGAAGAAAATAATTATAATTTAAATTTTAATCTTAGAGCTTTTAGAAAGAAAAATTAGTTTTAACTATTCTAAAATAGTATATCTAATAGATCGAATCTCTATATCATTAAAATAAAGATTGATAGAGAATGTATTATTTAAATCGCTTAGATTACTAATTATCAGATTGATTCTATTATAAATAGCTATGAATAGTTATAACTTCTATTTTATATATATAAATATAATTTATAAAAGGATTCTATAGATAAATATATATATATATAGTTACTCTTACTTTATATCGGGAATAATATCTAAGCTCTTCACTCTATATATAGATTTAATTATAGACTTTACCTAATAATAGTATTCGTATTAATGATAGCTTACGACTAGTGAAATAATAATAAAAGTACCTATTATTATAGATAATTATACCTCTAGTTTTAATAATCCTATAGTAGTAGAAGACCTTATAGTAATAATCTATATAAAAAGAGCTTTATTAAAGCTAGAATTTAATATATATACAGTAGGGACCCAAAAGTCTGAATACACCTCACAGTGTACTATATAAAGCAGCCTAGCTTAAAGTAGTATTTACAGTATAGGTTATGGAGTAAAAGCCAGACAAAAAGCTCTATAATATTATTTAGCTTAAGATTATTTTATAGCTATCTTCTAGATTTCTTACATATAAGTAAATAAGGAGATAATAAATCTTCTAATAATAGAGATTAGGTAGATTAAGCTTACAGTGGATTACAGTGGCTTTTACAGAATTACTAATACTATATTTACCTTCTAAACACCACTATACCATATATCCACCTAATCTCTATTATTCAAAATTTATTTTCTTACTATTCTTCTATATTACAAAATGCAAAGAATAGCTTAAAGGATATTCTAAAGTTAAATAATATTATAAAGGTTTTTTCTTAGTTTTTACTCTACTATCTATATTATAAATAGTATTCTGGGATAGAGGCTTTTGTATGAGTACTGTGTAGGTAGATTCAGACTTTTGGGTCCTCACTATAGCTAAAAGTAACTACTAAAGTTATAGGGTTGAGAACCTTTTTTAACTTCTCAAAGGTAGAACAAAATAAAGTATCTATAAGAACTAGGTATTCTATGACCTATTACTTATCTATATTCTTTATCATAGATTTGAAATTTCTTTCAAGTCTATATAGTTACTTATAAAAGAAGAAGTATAAGATAAATATAATAATACTCACCTATAATTCTCATAATTAATACTATTAGTTTATTAGATTAGATGTCAATAAGGCTATCTTAAAAGTTATAAGTCTTAAAACGCTTATACATATTTAGAAAACAATTATCTAGCTATCTTATAAGTTGCTATATTAAGTTAAAGCTTCTAAAAACTAAGTATTAATTAGATAATATCCTATTATTTATATATTACTATAATATTGATTGGTAAATACTTTAAATTATTATAGTGACATAATTTGTAGAAGCTTTAAAAAGTATTAAGTTACATTAGAAGTACCTATATTTATATAAGTATTATTCATATATTAACCATACTTATTATATTAAGATTATTTATTGATAGGAGTAGGGTAAGTCTTATTATATTTATATAGAAACTATAAGTTAATTTATATTATTAGTAGAACACCTTGGTATTAGTAATATAACGTCTTATTTTAAAGATAAATAAGATTTAGTTTATAATAATAATATTAAAGTTATAAATATTAAGGTTATAATAAGTATTGAAATAGAATGCCTATAGTTATTAATAATTAAATATCTTAAAATATTTGAATTATGTATAGCTGTAAAGGTAAAAAGATATAAATGTATAAAGGTAGAAAGGCGTAAAGGCCTAAAGTTATTATAGAAGGAGTTATTAGTAATTTATTGTCAAAAAGGGTAATATAAGATAGGTATACTAACCACTAACTATAGCTATAAGGAGTCTACCTTTAAATTAACTAGGGGCTATTTATAGTAGTTAGTAGAAGGGTAGGAAAGCTAAAGCTACACTTTAAAGGATAATATATCTACTAATAGTAATAGTAGAGAGCAAGCTATCAGCTCCCTATATATATATATATATATATATATATGGAAAGTATTATGGTATTTTATATTAATCTTCATTATTATGATTAAAGGATTTATATTTATATAGTTAAGATTTCAAATTTTAATATATTATAAATAGGTTATATATAAAGATATTAATATGCTATAGCTTATATAGAGAATTAGGATAGCTAAGATTATTATCTTTATTAAATATTATATAATATAGTAGCCTGAGGTTATTATAGGATAAAGGGCTACTTATAATTACTACTAATTAACCTATTAAGTTAAATTCTTATAACTTATAAAGATTTATCTTTTACTATTATACTTTCTCCTATTCAACCTTTAACTATTCTTTTATAATTCTTCAACTTTTACGTCTTGGAAAAGTGAAACTAAGGCTTTAGTAATAGTTCTACTATAATATATTGCTACTAAATACATAGTATCTAAATATTTAATATCTAAATACGTAGTATTTATAGAAATACCTATAGCTATATTAAAAATAACTATATCTCAAGAAGAAACCTCAAAAACTACTGATAAATATATAGTAATATCTATACTATTAAGATTAACCCCTTTAGCTACTAATAGGTTAAACATAATAACTTATTCTATAATATCTATAATCACTAAGTAAAGTAATCCTATTATAATAATACTTACATACTTCCTTAGCTAATAATTATCCTTTATAGCAATAATATCAATATAGCTATTGAGTAGTAAACTTATAATAAGATCTATATTATTAATTTATAAAATAACTTTTAACAATAAGAGCTACTTGAAACCTTCTAATTGCCCCCACAGTCTCTTTTACTAGAATATTATTCTATAGAAACTTGTAGATTGGCTAATAATAATAATTTAAAATAACTATACTTCATAGCTAAAAGCTTCTAAAATATATAAGATCTAATAAACTATAATAAAACTATTATATAACTTATAAACCTAGTAGTATAACTACTACTAAGCTTTACTAAACTTTATATAAGTTAATTTTATAGTATTTATGTGCTACTTATTAACTAGCCTTATTTTATAGGGATTATACTTATATAATATACTTCATATATTTACTATAAAAACTAATCCCTACTAAAAGCTTATATTAAATAGTTAATAATTTATAAAGTTCTGAATATCCCTATAGAAATTTGAAGATTCTATATATTTACTTTCTTCTATTCCTTTAAGATTAGATTGTGATGATATTTATAGTATTAATTGTTTAGTAGTTAAATATTTAAAGTTATAATTCTAATAATCAAATACTTATAGGAAATATTATAATACTATAAAGAAGCCTTTAATAGTATTAAAGAAAAAGTTAGATTGAATATTAAAGAAACTATTAGTTATAATCCTACCAAAGGCTTCGTATCTAATTACCATAAAGACATTCTAAATATTCTAAAAGGAATTTTGAAATAGGTATATCTTAAAAGCTAACCTTTATAGAAAATATATAATAAGTTAAACTATACTTCAACTACTTACTATTATAATAAATACGATGTAAAACATAATAAGTAAAACTACTTTATAAGAGTTTATTATTCTAAAAAGATTACTAGAAGCTATATTATTAAAAGTATTTTAAAAGGTAACCTATTAAGAACTCTAAGAGAAAACGTAATACTATTTTAAGTATAATACCAGTAACTAGATTAAAGAGTCAACCTTACCAAAAAGAGTATTACTATAACCCATTGGGAAAAATTAATATATATATTATATATATAAAGTATCACTAGGAACATACTAGAAATACCTCAAAAAACTCTTCTAAAGGAATTAACATTATAATAAATATACTTACCTAACGTTATTATTATATATAACTAATTTTATTAATATATCTACTAGTATTTTACTATTAGAAAAGCTTTATAAAACCTCGAGTATACTAAACTAAAATGAAATATTTAGAGTTCATTTAAATGGTTAATTTATTATGATTAAGATAATCTACTATTAAGAATCCTATAGTCGACTTAGTTATAAGATAAAGTTAAATACCTTGGGTTTTATCTAAAGAGCTTTTTGATATTTAACTATTATTTTATTTCTTTGATTACTATTTAATTATTTTAATCATTATTTAATTAATCAAACTACTAAACAGTTCGCAACTAGTTGATAGAGCTATTGATCATAGTAGTAGCTATATAGTATTTATAAATCTAAAAAGCTAAGGTTTATAAATAGGAAGAATAGTTTTAAAGATATATATTTTATAGTTTATATAGAAACCTAGAATAGCTAGAATTATTATATTTCTATATATTATATATTATAATAATTTGAGGCTACTATAAGATAAGAATCTACTTATAATTACTACTAATTAATCTATTAGGTTAAAATCTTATAACTTATACAAACTTAACTTTTACCATTATACTTTTCCTTATTAAATCTTTAGCTATTCTGCTATATTGTAATTAAAGTATAGTACTCTTACTTATAATATCTAAAAGTATTATATATATTATAATGAAAGTAAGAGATATATATTTCTTTTGATATAAGAAGATAACTTTCCTATTATAATGGTAATTAATATAAGTAAAAAGGGAATAAATAGATAATATAATATTAATAGAAGAGTAAGTAGGAAATATGAAGTTAAAAGGAAAACTATTAATAGAATTCTTAATAGTATTTATAATATTAAGTTTATAGAAATAACTTTTAACTCTAAAACTCTTAGTCCTAAGGATTTATTTAAGTTTAGAGATAATTAATAGAAGAATAAGATATATGTTATTAATTTATTATTCTAATCATAAAGGTTAGACTTCTAATTCTCTATATATTACTATACTGTAAGATTAGGTATAGTACTACGGCTACCATATAGTTATACTAGCTTATATAAAGCCTAACCGCTCCACTTATATATATTTAAATACTTTACTCTAGTTTGAATAGATTATACCTTTTAATAACCTATATTCAAATAGTATATTATATTATTTATTTAATATAGTTATAAGCCTAGTAATATTTAATTTATTTCTAAACTACTTTTAATTAATTAATATAAAGAAAATCCTTTTTAACCTATCTTATTAATTCTTTAACGAATTATTTGAAAATAGCATATTTAACTACTAGTAGTTTTAATATAATAATAAAACTATCTAATAGTTCTAATCTTAACTATTAATATATTATATTATAATTCTATATAATAAGCTGAGATATTTAGAAGTACTTCAATTTAAATATTAAACTAGATTTTGATATTCTAAAAATAATTAATCTATTTAACTTCAATAAATAGCTTATCTAAGAAAATACCACTTAATAAATAATTACAAATACTAAACTCTTTACTCTTAATACTAAGGGGATTTTTAATTATTATATAATAGATCTTAAACTTTAAATAGTTTGGGAATTTAATTATAAAGACACAAAGAAATATTATAATATTATTTGAATATAAGTTAATATTACTATTAATAATAGCTTTCTAATACTTATTCAAATAAAACTCTTTAATAATAATAATATCTCTTTTTAAATTCGTCTAAGAATTCTAAAATACTAATATATTTAGAATGATTTAGTTATATAATAATAAGTTAGAGTAGAATATAAGAAAATCCTTAAGAAAGTTAATTTGAATATTTCTAGTTTAGTATAATATAATAAGTAGTATACTATTTATTTTTAAGTTATTACTTATTAAATTCGTAGAATCTAAAGAATACTTATAATTAAAGAAATAGTTTTAAATATTTAGTTAATATACTTTA
>QAPG01000833.1:0-14244 GCA_004366825.1 Colletotrichum spinosum
TTATTATTATTATTATTATTATTATTATTATTATTATTATTATTATTATTATTATTAGACTATTTTAAATCCTTAGGGATTGAAGAATATAAATTAAGAGTATTATTACATTAGAAAAGACAATATTAATAAGTAGGGATGATGAGAAGAATATTAAAAAGATTCAAGATTACTTATAATATAAAAATAAGTTAAAGACTACTCTAGAAAGGTAGTCTAGAGGCTTATAAGAATAGTAATCTATATTTTGATAATATAAATATATATCTCTTAGGTTTACTAGAAGGTAATAGTAATTCTTATATTTCTCTGTAAGAGATAATTACATTATAACGTAGTAATTATTATAGCTTTAATAGCTATAAGCTAGTATTTATAAATTACTTATTCTATTTCTATATTTCTAACTTTATATTTAGTACTAAACTTATAAATATAAGACGCTTTGATTTAAAAAGCCTTAAAAATTATAAGTTAAGTTTTCTTAAAACTCTCTTATATTAATAATTAATAGGGGAGTATTAAGAGATAAGAATATAGAAATCCTATCTTAATATTATAAGTAGTAGTAATAGAATTAGCTTTAGGTAAATGGCTTTTAAAAAGATAATATAAAATAAAAGGTATAGGGGTAATAATATGAGTAGCTTAAAGGAATATTAAAATATATTTTATGATTATAAGAGTAGCTTATAAGAAGAGAAATAGAAGTATATTAAAATATATTCCTTACTATATATAATAGTATAATAAGAATACTTATTACTGATATTTAAAATGATTAGTAGAAATAAAATAAAAGAAGTAATAGAAATATATTAGTGATTCTATAATAAAAAAAGAAATAATAAATAGTAATTAGATAGCTTTTTAATAGTTATAAAATAGAAAAAGTAATAATAAGAAATAAGACATATAAATCTATTACTATTATTATTATTATTAGTTAGTAGGATATAGGAAGTATATAATAAATTAATAACTCCTTTCTTTAAAATAATAACTCCTTTTGAAATAAGAATAAAAATAAGAAGTAGGAATAATAGGGTAATAGAAGTAGGAGTAGTAGGAATAGTAGGAGTAGTAAGAGTAGATATTATAATTCTTATTATTATTGTTTTTAATAATTTAGAAATAAAGTTATTTATAAAGGGAAAAATAAAGGCAACTTATATATAAGATTAAAAATTTGAATAGTAAAGAAGTCTTTCTTTAGTTTTAAGTAGTTAAATGTTTCTTTAGAGTAGAAGATAGTAAACTTAATAATAAAGAAGTTACCTATAGGTTATTGAGGGGGGAAAATAAGAGTATTAAAAAGAATAATATTAATTGTTAGAATTAGAAGAATTATAAAATACATATTGCTTCAGTCTAATTAGTAAAAATAGTATTCTATAGAATAACTAAGAATAAGAAGCTTATAAATTACTATTAAGAAAGGTTTAATATATTTCTATAAGAATTAAAAACAATTATTATAAATATAAACCTTCTATAATTAAAAGTAAAGAAGAAGCCTTTTCAATATTGCTATAATTAAAGAAGACTAACTATTTTATATAGAAGTTTTAAATTAATTACAATATAATTATAATTAGAATATATCTTAAGAAGTTAATATTAATTCAAACTTAATATTAAAAGACTAAGATATAAAACTTAGAATAAATATGTAAATTCGAACCAAAGAAAGAGATTGAAAGAAGAGTAGAATATTACTACTTTATACTAATATTTTAGTAGTTAAGTCTTAAAGATAAGACTTCTAAGAGAGGGGATTATATTAAATTACTATAGAAAAAGGGGTTATTAGGAAGCTACTAAAACCCCTATATATTAGTTTTAATTATTAGAATAATAGATATTCTAATAGTATGAGGTTTAAGTATAAATATAAAGCTATAGTTAAATAAGGAGAAGGCTAAGTTTGAATAGTTATGTAGTCTAATATACGCCTATAGAGAGATTCTATTACTTAGTATAAATCCAGCCTGATATAAGTCTTATTATATTTATATAGAAATTATAATTTAACTTATATTAATAGTAGAGAAGTTTTATATTAAGAGTATAAAGTCTCATCTTAAGGATAAATAGGGCTTAGTCTGTAATAGAGATATTAAAATTGTAGATATTAAAGTTATAATAAATATTTAAATAGAATACTTATAATTAGTAATATTAAATATCTCGAGATATTCAGATTATATATAGTTATAAAGGCATAAGGGTATAAGGGTATAAGGTTATTATAAAAGGAATTATTAGTTATTTATTATTAATAAGGTTAATATAAGGTAAGTATACTAGTTATTATAACTATAAAGAATTAGTCTGAAATTAACTAGAAGCTAGTTATAATAGTTAGTAGGGGGTGGGAGGGCTGAAGGTAGATTACAAGAGGTAATATATCTACTAATAGTAATAATAGAGAGTAAGCTATTAGCCCTTCTTATAAATTAACATTATAAATAAAAGTAGTAGACTTAATTACCTCTAGTTAGAAATAGAATAAGACATTCATATCAATAAGCATCTAAATAGACTTAATAAGAATTTCTTATCTAATATATTCCTAACTATAAATCAGTTCTTTTTATATGGAAGAAAAACCTTAAATTTAATTCTTTCTTTATTAATAAATATCCAATATTCTATTTATCTATTAGTTATAATAATTACTCTCACCCGCTTAATATAGTAGTTTAATATCTAGCTAGCTCTTATTATTATAGTAAGAGTAATAGGTTAGGATCTTATAGTAAAGAAGTATAACTAGTAGCCTTATACCTTCTAATTATATAAACTAAATATAATAAGTACTACTAGCTAGTAGCTTTTACTACTAGTTGTTAACAACGAGTAATTATTAATAACTAATAATAGATACTGCTAGCTAGCTAGTATTAATATTATATAAATATAATCCTTTATAAAATAACTATAATAAATAAGCTTGTATTTTCCCTATTTGTTAAATATTATATTTATTAACTATATTTACTATTCGAAGTTTCTTCTATTTAAATAATTCTTAAGTATTAGTAATATCGATAGGGTTTATAAGGTAAGAGCTGACTAATAAGTATAGCTTCCTTTAAAGGGTTCCTAAGAGGCATATGATTTTAAATAGATTAAAGACCTTCAATATAACTACTTTAATCATTATTCTCTTAATATCTTAGTAGATCTTATAGATAAGAAAATCCTTTTAATATAATATCTATTATAATAGATAAAATAATATACTAAAGATTTATTCTTAAGCTTTATTTAAAAAGATAAAGACATAAAGATGATTTATATATTTATCTTTAATTACTATTATTTAATATCATATATTATGTAGAAAACAGTAGTTCAAGAGATTTCGAATAATGTAATAATAGAATTACTAAGTATAATATTTAGATATTAATTAGAAAGTGATTTACTAGGTATAGGTTATTATATAGTAGTTATACTCTAAATAACTAATTAATTTGATCTTTGCTCCTTAAATATAAAGAATAATTCTAATGAGAGAATTAAGTTCTAAATAATCTAATTATAAATACTAAAGGTATATTAAGTCTTCTTATTGATATAGGATTTCTTTTTAAAAATTAAAAGTTTATTCAAAGAATATAAGAGTTAATGGTATATATTATATTAAATAAAGCTATATTAAAGTAAGTAGAAAAAGAAGTATATTTAAAGCAAACTAGGTTTATTTTATGAAGATAACTATGTATAATAGTATTACCCTTCGTTTTTGTAAAAGACAATATATATAGTTAGAAGTAGAATATTAAACATCTGTTTTTTCGAATAGTATTTCTAAAATAATATCTATATAAAAGCTTTGAATATAATAGATATTTTCTAAAACTAAGTCTATCTTAATCCTATTTAGACTATTAAGAATGATTTGAGTATATAGTATTCTTTCTTCAGAATAGGGGAAGATATAATATTACTTTTAACCTAAATACGTATTATTTAAACCTTATAGGAGTTAGATTTTTGAAGGCTTTTTTAATAAATAGAATATCGTTGTATTGAAAGTTTTTAATCTATTTAAAGTTACATGCTTCTCGGGACCCTTTAAAGGAAGCTATACCTAGTAGTTAGCTCCTGCCTTATAAACTTTATAGATACTACTAGTATTAAGGGACTATTTAAATAGAGGAAACTTTAAGTAGTAAATATAATTATTTAATATAATTACTAATAAATATAGAAGGTATATTATAAAAGGAAAGTATAAACCTATATTTATTATAATTACTTCTTTAAAAGACTTTAGTTATATAATATTAATACTAGCTAGCTAGTAATACTTATTACTAATTGTTAATAATTACTAGCTATTAATAGCTATTAGTAAGAGCTAATAGCTAGTAGTAATTATTATAAATAGTTTATATAATTAGTAGGAATGCTAGTTATAGTTACTTATTATAAGATTCGAACCTACTATTCTTACCACAAAATGGTAAAGGCTAGCTAGACGTCAAACTACTATGTTAAGTGGGATATTTAATAGAATAAGTAATACTATAATTATTTATAATTATATTGTTATTAAATAAGTAATATAAAGAAATAGAAGTAGTAAATATATCTAATAATTTGAGGTTTATATAATAGGATTCTTCTAGAAAGGGGGGTTAATGGTAATAACTATTATGTTAGAGGGGTATTATAAGACAGGTTGAGATTAGCTATTTTATTTATAACTTCTATCATATCTACTTCTCTTCTCTCTTTATTATTCTTTATATAAAACTCTTAAAGCTCTTGATTAATTCATTTGAATCAGATTTATATTAAGATTACTAAAGTAGTATTTATTGAGATAACTTTAAATAAGAATCTTTTTACCCACTAAAATATATTTATCATATTAATTTGAACTATTCTTTGTAATAATCTTAAGATATTTATAACTAAAGGGGGATTAGAAGTAATTAGATATATTATAAAGGTATATTTTAGACCAGTTTACATCACTTATTTCTTGTACAATTAGTATAGAGTTTTCAGTCAGCTATCGTATAAGTATTATATAGACTTCTTATTTACTATAGAATTCTTTAAAGAAACTTCTAAAATAAATAATATTAGAGAAGATATTTCTATATTCCTAGAAGGAGTAAATATTAAAATTTATATATTTGTTTATAGTAATCCAATTAAGTTAAATATTCACTGAATTTAAAGTAAAATAAACTCTTATAGTAATAAGTAAGTTCTCTATCATTAAAATCTTAGTAATAGTAAAAATAATATATTAAGTAGTATAAAAATAAGTATTATTCTAATTATTATACTACCTTAAGTTACTTTTGCTCTATATTTAGAATAGTATCTAAGCTCTTTACCCTATATATAGATTTAACTATAAATGTTACCTAAGAATATTATTCATACTAATACTTATTTATAACTAATTAAAATAGTAATAGAATTACTTACTATTATGGGTACTTATAATCCTAATTCTAATATCTAACCCTATAATAATAGAAGACTTTATAATAATAGTTTATATAATGAAAGCTTTATTAAGACTAAAGCTTAATATATATAGCTTAAAGTAACTATTAAGGTTATAGAGTTGAGAATCTGTTTAAATTTCTTAAAGATAGGATAAAGTAGAATACCTATAAGGATTAGATATCTTATAGTCTATTACTCTTCTATATTCTTTATGATAAAATTGAAATCTCTTTAAAATATATATAGCTATTTATAAAAAGCATCTTATATAATAAATATAGAAATATCTTTTATAATTATTATAACTAAAACTATTGTTTTATTAGAATACATTTCAATAAGATTATTCTAGATATTATAATCAATAGATAGCCTATAGATATTGAAAAGAATATTATCTAGTTAACTTGTAATTTATTATATTAAATTAATAATATTAAGAATTAGGTATTAATTAGATAATATCTTAATCTTAATATATTATGATAATATTAGTTACTAGATATTCTAAAATATTATAATAATATAACTTTAGAGATATTAAAGGCTATTTAGCTGTATGAGGAGTATATTAGGAGTATTTATATTTATATAAGTATTACTTATATATTAATTATATTTAAGTGAATATACTAAGATTATTCGTTAAGGGAGGGGCTAATAGCTCGCTTTCTATTATGGCTATAAGTAGATATATTACTTTCTGAAGTATAACTTTAGCCTTCTTACTCTCCTACTAATTACTATAACTAGCCCCTAGTAAATCTAAAGCTAAACCCCTTATAGCTATAGCTAATATACTTACTATATCTTAATTTCTTTAATAATAAATCACTAATAACGTCTTTTATAATAGTCTTACGTCCTTATACTTTTCTAGCTATATATAATTTGAATATCTCGAGATGTTTAAGTACTACTAACTATAAGTATTCTATTTCAATATTTATTATAACTTTAATATTTATAACTTGGATATCTTTTAGACTAAACTTTATATATCCTTTAGATAAGACTTTATACTTTTAATATAGAAGTTCTCTACTATTAATATAAGTTAACTTATAATTTCTATATAAATAGAATAGCTATTAGCTTATTCCTATTAGTAAATAAGTTTATCATATTGATTAAGTATAGCTAATATGTAAATAATATTTATATAGATATAGATATTTTTAGTATAATTTGATAACTTCTAAAGCTTTTATAATTATATTATTATAATATTCTAAAATATCTAGTGATTAATATTATAGTAGTATATAAGTATTAAAGTATTATCTAATTAATATTTAGTTTCTGAAATGTTTAGTTTAACATAGTAGTTTATAGGATAGCTAAATAATTAAATTTAAGTATCTATCAGCTACTTATTAATTATAGCTTTTAGGATAATTCTATTAAGGTCTAATTTAATGAATTAATCGTTTAGTTATAAGGGTTATAGCTGAATATTATTATACTTATAGTATATTTTTCTAACTATAAATAGTCATATAGATGTTAAGGGGATTTTAGTTTTATTATAAAAGATATAGAAGAGTAATAGATTATAGAATACTTGGTTTTTATAGGTATTTTATTTTATTCTATTTTTAAGAAGTTTAAAAAGGTTCTTAATTCTATAATTTTAATAGTCACTTTTGACTATATATATTAAATTCTAATTTCGATAAAATTCTCTCTATTTATTACTATGAGGTCTTCTATTGCTATAGGATTAAATATTAGAACTAAAAGTATAATTATTCATAATAATAGGTAATTCTATTATTATTTTAACTAGTTATAAGTTAGTATTAGTATAAATACTATTATTAGGTAAGACTTATAGTTAAATCTATGTATAGGGTGAAAAGCTTAGATATTATTTTAAGTATATAGTAAAAGTAACTAAAGATTATTTATTAATAAGAGTAGGTTGAGCCTTTTTATATTAATATAGAAATTGAAAGTTAATTTATATTAATAATGGAGAACTTATATATTAATAGTATAAAGTCTTATTTTAAGAGTAGGTAAGACTTAGTCTGAAAGATATTAAAATCATAGATATTAAGGTTATAATAAAGTTTTAAATAGAATACTTATAGTTAGTACTACCTAAATATCTTGAGATATTTCAATTATATATAATTCTAAAAGTATAAAGGTATAAAGGCATAAGAGTGTAAAGTTATTATAGAAGGAATTATTAGTTATCTATTATTAAAAAGATTGATATAAAGTAGATATACTAATTATTATAAGTATAAAGGATTTAGTTTTAAGTTAACTAGAGGCTAGCTATAATAATTAGTAGGGGGGTAAGAAGGCTGAAGTTATATTTCAAGGGGTAATATGTTTACTAATAGTTATAGTAGAAAGCAAGCTATTACCCCCTTCTTTATTATATTCAATCGATATATTATTTAGGGGTTTTATTTTAATAGAAGCTGGGTTATATTCGTTTCTAACTACTATGAAGATATTAGATTCTAATAAATTAAGATAATGTTTAATATTAATAAAAAATAATCAAGAGAAGTATTATGTATAGAAAACTATTTAGAATACAATATTTAGATTAAAGCAATGTTAATAATATTAGCTTAATATTCTGTAGTTTTAAAGTTCTTTTTAATTTCTTTGTACTTAGAAGTTTCAGTTATTAAGAAATGTAAGTATATTTTATATTTATTCTCAATCCTAAGGGTATTAACTATTGTTTTGAGAATAGGAGTATTGTAGAATAAGGTTACTTAAGTAGTTAAGTATAATAAGCTATTTTTAATACACTTATCCTAAAATAGTAATATAATTGAGACTATTGAGATATATAAATTTTCAATATTCTTATTTCAATATACCCTTTGAATAAGTATAGTGCTTCTTAGGAGTTGAATTTTAAAAGATAAGATTTATTAGGATTAACATATTTTTAAATATTCTTTTTCTAGTATAATGTTTAAAGATATTATTTTACTAGAGCTAGTTATAATAATTATTCAGATAAGTCAAAATATTAAAGCTTAATAACAAGAACATTTGAAATAATATAGAAAGAATTACTAATTAAGTAATTAGGAGGTAAAAAGAAATCAAAAGGAATTTTGAAAGTAATATAAGTCAAATAAATATAATTTAATTAATACATTTTGGTAAGTATTTAGAATTAAGTTTATAATTATTATAAACTATATTATTAGGCCTATAGAGATAGGTAGGTAAAGGTTTGTCTATATTGGAAACTATTTGTAGAGTAGCATTGTCTGATATATCAATTCGTAAGTATATCTTATATAAGAAGTATCCTATATAACTAGGTTATATGACTTAAAAAAGCAGCCTATAGGTATAAAGGTATTATGATATTTAAGTAGTATTTCATAGTCTAAACAATAGAAATAATTTTCATTAGTATTATTATTAAATTCCTATTTATTCTTTCTATTATTTATAATATATTTATTATTATTCTAATAGTATATTAATACTTTTAATCCTCATAATATTCGTCTAGTGAGAATAGTTGTTTAGATTTAGCTATAATTACTTATATTATTTTATTATATACTTAGTAAGTATTACTTATGTCTTCTATATATATCTTATTATGTTCTTATATTTCATTTATATTATTCTTATTCTTCTAATCTCTTTTTATTTTATCCTACTCATTATATTTGGTTTATTATTTGTCTCCTCTTTCCTTTCTTCTTCTATATTATTAACATACTATATATTTTATAATAATATTTCATAGTATTATTACTACCATATTTCTTTAAATATTCATTGACAATAATAATAAAATTATTAATAAGAATTTGTCATACTTTAAGCTTAGTAATTGTATATCTTATTTTGACCATCTATTCTTATTTGAATTTGATATAGAAAAGCTGTGCTATATTCTTAGCAATTATATACCATACTATACTTTCTATACAAAATGAAAATATTATAATATAAGCTATCTTTTTATTATTATTTTCCTAACATTTCTATTAACTTTTATTCCTTGAGTTCTATTTGAATTATATAATGTTATTTAAGTAGTTTAGAATCAACTTATAAGTTATCAATAAAGATTTCTTATACCTTAAGCTTAGTAATTATATATTATATTTCAACTATCTATTGTTATATTAATTGAATCTAGAAACGCTGTTCTATATGCTTAGCAATTATATACTAAACTATATTTCTTATAGAAAAATGAAAGTATTATAGTATAGGCTATCTTTTTATTGTATTCTTACTATTTAGATTAATCTTTATTCCTTGAGTTCTATTTGAATCATATAATATTATTTAGATAGTTCAGAATTAGATTATCATCTTTTACTAAATATTTAAGTAAAATACTTGAATTTGTAAATGTAAAAGTAAGTCATTCTATATTCTTACTAAAGCTTTAATAGAATAATAGTATATAAATAATATTATTTATAACTTCCTTATTAATATAAAGAAAATAAAGCTTAGTTTAAAATATCTTTTCTTCTAAAAGATATTATCTGTTTATAAACATTTAAATCTTATATATCTCATTATTATATATTTATAAGAGGAGCTAATAGCTTACTTCCTATTATAACTATTAGTAAATATATTACTTCTTAAAATATAACTCCTCCTTCTTATTTCTCTACTAACTACTATAGCTAATTTCTAATGAATTTAAAGTTAAATTGCTTATAGTTATAGTAGTCAGTATATCTACTTTATATCAACCTTTTTATAGATAATAAATGACTGATAATTCCTTCTATAATAATCTTATACCTTTATATCTTTATATCTTTATGCCTTTATGCTTTTATATTTTTATGCTTTCATAGTTATATATAATTCAAATATCTTTAGATATTTAATTATTATTAATTATAAGTATTCTATTTGAATATTTATTGAAATCTTAATATGTTATTGTAATAGCTTTATACCTATAAGTTACTATTCTTGGTTATATAGCCTACCTATATAGAATAGTTCTTATATAAGATATACTTATAAGCTTATATATTAAATAGTATTTTTCTATAGATAGCTTTTGATATAAATACGTTTTTACTTATTTATTTCTATAGGTTTTATAGTATAATTTATAATAGTTATAAGGTTACTTCTAAATATTTTCTGAGATTCATTGAATCAATTATATTTATTGGATTCATATTATCTTTAGATCTTCTTTTTATTTTCTTTTACCTTTTAGTTAATTAATTAGTTATATCTATTATCTTATTTTAAATAGTCTTATTATTAGATTTTAATATTTCAATTTGCATTAATAGTTATTATAACTAGCCTTAGTAATATAATATCTTCAACTATTATACTAAAATAAAGAATATTTAGAAGTATATTAATTCTAATAAAGCTTATTATTTAAAATTTAATTCTTAGGAGAAATTATACTTTCTTAAGGAATATATTTAAAATACGAATATTTAAAATTAACCTATCTGAATAGCTTAGACTATATTACTATCTTAAGATAAACTTATTTAGAATAACCTATTATATTTGACTTCTTGAGTAATTCTATTTTAAAATATTCTTACTTTTGAAGTAATAATTAGTATTTTCAGAATTTAGGATAAATATAGGATATATTTCTATTTCTCTATAATGAGAATTCTTAAGAATAGAAAAGTTGAAAGAAGTCTTAAGGTTATAGAGTATTAAGTTGATATAATTATTAATATCATTTTATTTTAGATAATATATATTCTAAATAGCTTTTTATAAATAATATCTCTCTCTATTATCTTATTATTAACTTTAAATACTACTTTATCTCATTAGAATCTAATATTCTAATAGTAATTAGAAAAAACTATAATTTAACTTTTATTCAAATGGAAATCTCAAATAACATATCTATTTAATATAATAATTAGAATGATATTTATTTTTACATTATTTAATATAATATCTTTAAGATTATCAATATTTTAATAACAGAGAACGGGTTAATTATTATAGAAGTTTATTTTACTTCAGACTGAATTAAGATTTAGTTTAATGAAATTACTACAAATAAATATATAAATATTGATATTTGTTCTTTCTAGGAGTATAAAGATATCTTTTCTAGTATTATCTATTATAAGAGTCTTTTAAGAGAGTCTTATAGTAAATAAAAGGATTATATAATACTTATAAAGTAAATAATTAAAGATTATATATTTATTTTATAAGACGTAAGTTAGTTGAAATTATCTAAAATATATTGTTAGAATATATCTAGCTACTTTTAGCCCCCCTTTAGTTATAAATATCTTAAGATTATTTCAAAAAGTAGTTTAATCCTACTTAACGTAATAGTTTAACATCTAGCTGGCTTTTACCGTTTTATAATAAGAGTAGTAAGTTTAAATCCTATAGTAAGTAAGTATAACTAGTAGTTATAGACCTTCTAATTATATAAACTAAGTATAGTAATTACTACTAGCTAGTAGTACTTACTATTAGCTATTTATAACTAATAACTATTAATAACTAGTCATAAGTACTACTAGCTAGCTAGTATTAGTATTATATAACAAGCTATTATAATATTTTAAAAGAGTAATTATAATAGATATAAGCTTATACCTGCCCTTTATAATATACCTCCTATATTTATTAGTAATTATATTAACTAACCGTATTATTACTACTTGAGGTTTCTTCTATTTAAACGGTTCTTTAGTTCTAGTATTGTTTATAGGGTTTATCAGGTAAGAGCTAACTACTAAATATAGCTTCCTTTAAAAGGTCCCGAGAGGTATATGACTTGAAATAGATTAAAGAACTTCAATACAACTAATAAGAAAAGTAGTTTAAATTAATATAGTAGATATATTTTAGATATTAAGAGAATTCTTATTTAAAATTATTTAAATAAAGATTACTTGAATAATCTTTATATAAACTTAACTTAAGTTAATTAGTCAAACGTTTTATATACAAAGTAGTAAACAGGGAAGAAAAGTAGATATAATAGAAGTTATGAATAAAGTAATCAACTTCAACCTATTTTATAATACTATTTAATATAACAACAATTGTTATTAATTCTTCTCTTTTAGAAGGGTTTTATTACATAAATCCTAAGTTATTTAATATATTCACTACTTCTATTTCTTTATATTATGTATTTAATAAGAGTATAATTATAGATAAATATAATATGATTTGTTCTATTAATTAAGAGAACTTGCTAAGGCCTAATTCTTATAAAGCTTTAATAATAAGTATTTAAATTAAAAATAATAATATATCTTTTTCTATTTCTAGAAAGACATATTATATATTAGAAGCTATTTTAAATAATCCAAATAGAATTAAAATAGACTTAGTCCTGAGAAATATCTATTATATTAAAAACTGTTTTATAAATATTATTTTAGAAGTATTATTCTAAAGGAAAGAAATTTAATACTTTAGTCCTAATTATATCTTTTGTTTTAAAAAGAAGAAGAGTAATGATATTAAATATAATTTTCTTAATAAAGTAAATTTGATTTTCTTTAAGTATACTTCTATTTCTACGTATTCTAATATAATTCTATTTATTATTATATATATTATTAATTCTTATATATTTTAAATAAACCCTTATTTCTTAAGAGAATATTTATATAAATGGGAAGGTTTAGTGTATTTGAGTACTTATAATTAAATTACTTAAATCTTAATATACTTATTAGGGTTATTATATATACTTAGGGAGTCAAGATCAAATTAATAATTTATTTAAAATATAAATACTATATAAAAACCTATATTTAATAAGTTATTTCTTAATAGACATCTAAATATTATATCTAGTAACTTTATTATTAAATTACTTAAGACTTCTTTAATTAACCTCTTATATATAATATTTAGTTACTTTTGCTCTATATTTAAAATAGTATCTAAACTCTTCACCCTATATAGATTTATCTATAAATTTTACCTAATAATAGTATTCATACTAGTACTAACTTATAACTAATTAAGATAGTCATAGAATTACTTATTATTATAAATAATCATACCCCTAGTTCTAATATTTAATCCTATAGTAATGAAAGACCTTATAATGATAATCTATATAGAAAGAATCTTATTAAAATTAGAGCTTAATATATATAGCTAAAAGTAACTACTAAAGTTATAGGATTAAGAACTTTTATAAACCTCTTAAAGATAGAATAAGATAGGATACTTATTAAAGCTAAATATTCTATAATTTATTATTCTTCTATATCTATATTTTTATAATAAAACTAAAATCTCCTCCAAATCCATATAACTACTTATAAGAAGAATACTCTAAGATAAGTATAGAAATATCTAACTATAACTATTATAATTAAAACTATTAATATTAAAGACTACATTTTAATAAAATCATTCTAAGTATTATTATTAATAAGTAACCTATAGATATTTAAAAGAACATTATCTAGTTATCCTATAAGCTACTATATTAAGCTAGTAATATTAGAAACTAAATATTAATTAGATAATATCTTAATATTAATATCTTATNATAAGTATAGAAATATCTAACTATAACTATTATAATTAAAACTATTAATATTAAAGACTACATTTTAATAAAATCATTCTAAGTATTATTATTAATAAGTAACCTATAGATATTTAAAAGAACATTATCTAGTTATCCTATAAGCTACTATATTAAGCTAGTAATATTAGAAACTAAATATTAATTAGATAATATCTTAATATTAATATCTTATTATAATATCAATTATAAGATATCTTAAA